>JAUESO010000606.1:0-26209 GCA_030914385.1 Drosophila antonietae | reverse complement strand
GCCCGTAGGCTGGATTTTTATTGTTTGCCACAACTCTTGAGTCGAAACAAATTGCAAAAAGTAAATAAAACAAAGGCACGGCAACAGGCTGACAACGCCAGGACAAAAGAAAGCTGGATCTGTGGCATGCGGCATGCGGCATGCGGCCGGCGACGGATTGTGGCAAGCGGGGGCAAGGTGTGCGAAGCTGCTACGACGTGGCAAAGCGTCCACAAAGGACATAATGAATACGCTTAACTTTTAAGTCACGCTGCGAGATAACTTTCCCAGGATAATGGCGCGAATAATGATGCTGGCAAACAGCAGCAGCAGCAGCAACAGCAGCTACGACAAGGACACAAGAATTCAAGACAAAAGACAAGCCACACAGTGCCATAGATACGTGAATGCTGAATATAAAGCAGATTCCGACTCAGCCCCAACTCTCTCTCTCTCTCGCTCACTCTCTGTGTGCGTGTGGGCGTGTAATTGTATGTATATATGCGAGTGTGCGTGTGTTGCCATTAATGTAAATGCGACTCATTAAAGTGTCAATATGACTTTCGATGCCTCGCAATGCCCTACGTTCGCAGCTCTTCAACAAACAGAATAAACAGAAAACAACGCACGAAACTTCAATCAATATGCGATATGAATGAGAGCAAATGGATCCAGCTGCAGCATATTATATAGACTCATCTTGAACAAAAAAGTATTTAATTTGATAGTGATGCCATGGCAATTTATATGAGGGTTAAGTGAGAGCAAGTGAGCAAGTAAAGTTCTTGGGAAACACACAATTTTCTGCCACAAGAAAATAAAAATATATATATATTAATTAATTAAGTATATTGGAGTAGTATATAATATGGGAAAGTCTTTGTAGACTAATATAATTGCTGAAGGAATATCTGAAAATAATATAGGCGTATGTGAAGATATGAAAATAAAGAGGGAAATGTGATATTCTCTTTTATTTTTCGCTTTGTTTATAAAGCTTCAGATACTCATATATTATTTTTAGATAATGTATTCTCCTCTCTCGTTTTCTTTCTGTTTGAATCTCTCACTCTCTAACTTTTTCCTCATTGTCACTTACAGCCTTAATCTTTATTTATGCATTTTTCTCTCCCTGCCTCACTCTCTCTTTGTGCCTCTCTCTCTCTTCTCTATCTCCCTGCCTCTTTCTCTCTTTGTGTCTCACTCTCTCTTTCTCACTCTCTCTTTCTATACAATCTGCCTCTCCAGATTTTATTATTCACAGATTTTTCTGACTCTTTTTCTTTCTATCTCTCTCTCTATCTCTATCTCACTCTGTTTCACTCTTTCTTTATGTCTCTCACTCTTCCTGCCTCACTCTCTGGCTCTCTCTCTCTCTCTCTGCCTCACACTCTCCCATTCTGTACATCTGTCTCTTCACTTCAGATCTTAAGAGTCTAAAAGCTAAAAATTAAAAGCATATAATGATTATCGTATATCAAGCCATTTAGCATTGCCTACTACGTAGTTCACTCCGACTTATTTTCATTTCAAATAAGAATTCTGGACCACCACAATATGCCATATTTAAAACTCATGCAAACAACATAGATTCCCAATTACTTTGGCGTAGGTCAAAGCAGAAGTGTTAGCGGTAGAATCATAGTTATGCCAGAAGGTTTTTATGCTCCGGGCGCAAAAACTCATTAGAGTGCTACGCGTTGTCACAGCAAATGAGTCATCTTTGAGCAAATAGTCACACAAGCAACCAATCACACACATAGCAAACAGCACACACACACACACACACTGTGACTGTCAGGGCAATGTCAACGCCCAGCAATTTGCGCATTGGTGTGTGTAAGCCAAATTTATTCGCGTTTTGTGTTTTTGGCAAAATGCAATCATTTTGTTACGTGGTTTCATTTTACACACACACACACACATGCACCATACCCCTAAGCCAATAACATGCAAAAAGTTCGTTTATAGCTGCCACACACACAGACACACACACACACAGAGACTCAGATATCGAGCGCGCGTGCAACGTGGCGTATGTGTAACGTGTGCACAAGCAAATATTGTCTCAATTTGGCGCTGGCTTCACTCGCTCCACTCTCTCTGCACACACACACACACAGAGACAGACTCACTCCGAAATTGAGTCGTCACAGCTTATGCAGATGCAGCAGCCACCAGCCCAGTTATCCGCTTACACCACCGCCCACAACAATCTCGTTCACCCTTCCGCCCACGCCACTTCCTTGAGCTTCAATGTGGAAATAAACAATTTGTATGCGAATTTTGCCTTTGCCATGCAACGGCAGCCCATGAATATGAAAATTTTCCAGTTGCTGCAATTTCCTCGTCTTCCACAGATCCAGCCAGTATCGTCAATAGGGACGCGAACCTAACCCTAGCCAACCCAACCCACCCCACCCACACACAGTCTTTGTTTCTTTCGACTTGAAAATTGAATAGAAAATATGACGATGTTCGATTTATAGAGATATTCTATCAAGCAGCTGCATACATAATCCTTCGACCAACCCCAACCTCCTAGAGCCATTGCAATTTGAAGACAAACATAAATATTTGGCTAACCGAAATGGGAGCAAGCAACGAACCCAGTTGAAATTAAATGCTCAAGCAAATTTGCACTCTCTCTCTCACACACACACACTCTCTCTCTCTCTCTTCCCTCTCTCAACTCTTTATCCTGCCCATAACTGACTGACTATAACCCAAAACCGAAAACTGTAAATCTGCAATAAGCTGATTTGCGCTACAGCAGCAGCAACAGTAGCAGCAAAGGACATGCAGCACACGACATGCATATATATTTTCAAAGGGATAACATGCGTTTGCATGTAAATGAAAAGCTAAAAGCATATTTTACGCAACTGCCTCGACAAATGCAAAACTCATTTGCCAATGAGGCACAATGAGACAACAACTAGGCAACGCATAATGCATTGCATAAAATAACATTTGAGACAATGGCCAGAGCTACAAATTGAAATTGTTGCAGATAGATAGATTATAGATATAGAGAAACGTATAGACTATAGAGAAGGAGTTGTTAGTAGTGTTAGAGACTTCAGAAATTCGATAGCTTTTATCTTTTCAAAGTTATCGTTCAAAACATATTTTACAAAACTATATCTCGCTCATCTTTAGAGCTAGAACCTCCACTGTAATAAGAATTTTGCTTGATAGAGTTGTTCAAAAAATTTTACTATAGAAATCTTACTATAGATCACTGAATTTATCGATAATCAAATTAATCACTGATAAATCGACAATATCGAGCCATACCTGAAAGAAAACCTCAAATAAAGCTGCTATGCATATTTTTGCTTACAGCTCAAGTGCTTTGCTTATAATTTTCCTATGAAATGCTCAACTTACGGTTAGAGAAATTGTTGCTTTTTAGCATGAAGTGATGCTTGAGCAACTCTTTTACAATTTCCGCGCAACTCATTCAAATTTTCTTAGGAAATGTTTATATGTTTATTGCATTAGGATCTCCTTACACAACATAGAAGCCACATAAATGCTGTGTTGAGCTTAAGCACATCCGTTCTTCGTTAGGGGTAGCTAGGGGAGCACAGGGGAGGAGCACATTATTAATGCCAAATACATTACCCACAATAAATATACATTTGAGTGAACCGGAGAGGGCACAATTTTGCATTTAATTAATGCACTGAGCATTTGTCCTGCCCTGCTCCAGGCTCAAGTTGAACTCTTTGTGCGCTTTTGCCACAATCCACTTCAGACATAATCACCCAACGGGCTGGATAAGGTGTATATACATTTGTATACAATGCCGAGAGTGAAGCTGGAAGCTTGCCTGCCTGCCTGCCAGCCTGCATGTCAAAGCGCTCTGAGCGAATGTGCCGCATTTGTATTAATAGCACAGCCATTGAGCAGCAGCAGAAGCCGCCATTGCCGCCATTGCCGCCATTGCCGCCCCCGAAAGTCAAAGGGGCACAGGTACACTCTACCTCTGCTCAGGTATTTGGTTGCCTTTTGGCATTTGAAGTGCATGGCAATGTGCATGCGAATGCTTTTGAATCAGCTCATTCAGAGAGCCACCAAGAGGCGCAGAGCTCCACTCATACTCGCTAGCCAACCCCCTCGGGCTCTTAGCCCGGCTCGCTATAAGTCTCTCATATGTGCAACTGAATAACTGAATCTGTTCATTGAGTGAGTGAGTGAGTGCATCGGGCTTTCGCATTTATTTAGCAATTACTCAACATCGTGTATGCACATTCAGTTATCCTCATGGCCGTATGTACGTGGCTTAATCGATAAATTCCAAACTGGTTTTCATTGAAGAAACATACAAAACCAGATAATAGCTCGAGAGCGGTGCGAGAGGTTAACATAAAACTCAGAAAAAGCATTTTCGAACAACAATCAAAGAGAAAGGTGAAGGCTCTGCTGCAGGTGAGTTTTTTAATATAGTTGGAGAAGAGCTATTAATGAAATGAATGCATTGACTGAGGAGAATGCATGATGTGAATAGGGTAATGAAACTGCAAATGAGTCTATAAACTAAGGAAATGAAATACGTAATGGGATAGATGAAGTATAATGTTTTAAAGAGTTAAGAACAATTTACAAATGCGATACATTAGGAAATTGATATAAGAAGAAAACGAGAGATAAAGAAAGGAAAAAGGAGAGAGCGACAAGAAGAAAACAAGAAACATAGAAAGAGAGAAGAGGGACTGAAAAAGAAAGAGAGAGAGAGAGAGTGATTGAAGGAGAGGGAGAGGAAGAATAGAGGGACTGAAAAAGAGGTAGAGCTTGAATGGGAGAGAGAGAAAAGGGAAAACGGGAGAAAAGAGAGAGAGGAAGAGAGAGTGAGAGAGAGAGAGAGAGAGAGGGTGAGTCTGAGGGAGGGAGAAAGAGCGAGTTAAGGAGCGAGAGAGAGAGAAATAACTATGTATATATCAAGACTAGATTGTAGATTTAGGCTAAGATTATTATCAAATGCAATCACAAACTTTTTGCATAATATTTTATTTTATTTTTTTATTTATACTTATTTTAATTTTATTTATTATTTTTTTGTTTTTTTGGTTTAGAAAATAATTGTATTTTATTTATTATTATTATTATTATTATTATTATTATTATTATTATTATTATTATTATTTTGTTTTATTCATTTAGAAAATATTTTTTTTCCCTACTTTTAAATTCATTCTACCATTTAGCTACAGCTTCGCTCCCTCTAGCTGCATTATTTTCAAGCTCCATTATCGAGACTAAAACCCGCTAAAAGTTGGATGCTAGCCAATTTATGGCCTGCAGCCGTGCAGCTGACCAAGCGCTTTAGCGCAACTCGCAGTTCGAGTGCCAAATTGTGGCAGCAATTTGAGCACATAACAATAATAATAACAAGAGCAATATTCCTACCTAATATAATCTACTTAAAGTAAGCCAAATTTATGATGATATTTATTAGTGGCCAGCATTTTGCTGGCCAATTAGACGCGTCACAGCTGGACAATTTTCGCTGGCCAAAATAGCCAAAAAGCAAAGCTGCACAAAAAAATTAAAAACTGAGTACTAAATATGCAGCAGACCATGCCAAATTGGCACAATAAAGACAGAAGGAAGCAGCAGAAGCAGCAGACGAGAGAAAAGCAAATTAAAATTATGTCAAGCTTGTGAAAATATGCAACTAATTTCGAGTGCAGAAAGTACTTCAATTTCTGTTAAATGAAAAAGTAGATTTCTGGCATGCAGTTGATGTCCTTGGAGATGTTCTAGCTGAATACATACACAGTATAAGAATATAAATATAACTATTATATATATGTATATACGTAGATATTTGCACTTTCCAGTTTGATTAAATTTCTGGCTATGCTGCAAAATATTTTCTATGTATATTAAAAACTTTTCATGTTATTTAGCTAGCTTTTATTTTATTTGTTTTGCCATGTTTACAGAGTTGGGCAATCGAAAATTTTACGATAAAAATATTCAAAATATATCTAAATATTTTTTTTTTTAAATGCTGCTTATACTTCATGAATTTATAAATATAATTGTACTTAATTAATAAAAAATAAATAAATGAATAAATAAAATAAACTTAAAAACGAGATAAGTAGCTGTAATATATTTATAATTTCTTTTCATTTCTTTTTTTTTTAAATATATATATATATTTGTATTTTTTCCCATTTTATATTGCTTGCTGCCATATGAGAAACCTTTAAAAAATTCCTCGCTCTTCGTAAACATATATGTATATATATTTAATTTCTAAGCTTACTCACAGCAAAATAAATTATCTTAATTTGAAATTCTCTCATTTCAATGCTCAAAAGCAAGGTGCATAGATTTTGCAGGATTTCTTTGATTAATTTCTCTTTATACTCTACAGCTTCTCACGCCTTCAAGGGTATTCAATGGTTGCCAAAAGACACAGAAATCTGTGTCATCTTGCCTTTTTGCCAAATTGTCAATTAGCGCTCGACAGCAAGTGAAAACAGAAGGGAAAGCCTGCCCAAGCAGAAAGGGGCGTTCGCCTTGGAGCGTGTCCATGACCAAGCACTTGAAATGCAACGCATACAAATGATGCAAAAGGTGTGTGCAGCAAGTGCAGCCAACTTCCAAAGAACTTGGCTGCCAACTTTGGCAAACAGATTCGCTTTGATGGTTCGTTTCAAATGAATGGAGAATGGCTACAGCTAAAAGAACAACAACAACAACGGACGACGACGACGATGAGTCAAAGAGAGTGAAAATTAGCAGTTCAAATGTCGCAGGTCATTCTCTTACTGCAGCTCCTTCTCTAGCTCTCTCTCCCTCTCTCTTTCTCTCTGCCTTAGATTTTTTCTCATTTTCTCACTTTCTCAGCCTCGCAGCTACCTGAGACTTTGCCATGACTTTTGTTTTATTTTCGCTGCCTTTCATCACTTTAGGCAAGCTCCCAACTCTTTCCTCCCTCTCTCTCTCTCTCTCTCTCTCAGTTGCCCTCGCTCATCAGTTTTGCATTATGAACAAAAAAAAAAAAAAGGCAAACAAAAAATAGAATGAATTTTTTTTCTGTGCTTTATAAACTACTTTTTGCTAGAGTCTTGCAGCTTAGCTGCTGGCCGGCCACTGTTGCCGTTTTTCCCGCCTCAGCCCTGCTGCCTATTGGCCAACTGTGTCAACCAGTTTGACCAGTTGGCTTGGTTAACGCTGTGCGCGCTCCTTTGTGGCAAACGTTGATTGCTCCTCGACTTCAGTTTCGACTTGGACGTCAATTGATTGGAATAGTTGTTGCTCTCCCTCTCACACTCTCTGTGCCGCCTTGATGTGGACTTTACCGTTTCGCGTTTCAGTTAAAAAATTTTGCAATTCATGCCACGAACCAAGCCCAGTTCGAGCGTTTTCCTGGCCAACTGCAGCCAGCATTCTCATTGCTATTTATAACATTTTCTCGACTTTTGGTTTTCGATTTGCAACTGGGGCTGCTGCTGCGGCTGCTCCTGCTGCTGCTGCTGTGGCAAAAAGAATGCGCCCCCTGCGAACTGCGCCCAATTTATAATGTGCGCTTTGAAGGCCTTTGCCGATTGGACAGCGCGCAACAACAGTTTGCGCCCAGGGAACCAAAGAGAACCAGAGCACCAGAGAACGGTGAATGCGAATGTGAATGTGTGGAATCGCCAAAGCAATTTACCATATATACCCGGTCGAACAGATATTTGTTGTAGGGCATATTGCAGGCAGCAGCTGTGGCTTATGGCTAGAAATATATTTTAGTGTTAGCCAAAAATCAATTGACTTTTAAAGAATAAGTTGGCAATTGAGAAAAGATTAAATTTAGAAAAATGTTTTATAGTTGTATGTTAACGATAGATATTATTATAATATCTATTAGTTGTTCAATAGCCTTACTTTTATATAAACACATTTCTTACTTAATTTAATTTAATTTTCGTTGACTTTAAACTAATTTAAGTTTTACTTCATTTTTCCAATCACTTCTTTCACATATCTATCTCTCCTTTTGGTGCAGGTATTCGCCAGTCAAGCCTGGCTTGCAATCTAGCTTTTATCGACCAATGTTTGTTACCAAACAAAAACCAGCTAAAAGCCAACACCAAAAATGTTTTGTGTCCATTTGCTGCCACGACGACTTTTATGCGTTTGCAGCAATTGTTGTTGCTGTTGCTGTTGCATTTGTTGTTTGTTGTTTGTTATTTGTTTGTTTTGTTTTGCATGGCGTGAATGTTGGTTGCATGATTCGAAAGATACAAGTTTTTTTTTGCAATCTGAAATGCAATACGCTCGTGACGTTCACACCCCGAAAATAATTGCTTACATAATAACACGAGCTATTAAAGGCGACCAGCTGGGCAGCAGCAGCAAGGCATCAAAAACTCAGCAAAAGTATTCCAATAATAAATTTTTGTTAGTAAAAATCTAATTTAACATAAATCAAGCAACTGCTGGCTAACTGTGTGTGTGTGTGTGTGGCAGCTGTTAATTAATTTGTTGCACTAGCAAAAAGTTGAAAAGAAAAAAAAACAAAAATTGTTGCTTTGATTTCATGTTGGCATTGGCAATTTTTCAGTTGTTGTCAAACATTTTAATGTAAAAACTTTTCAATGCAGTAAACTATGAATATATATATATGTGCGTGTGAATATGACTATGAATATGTATATATTCAAAGTTTACTCCACATTCATATATATATGCATATATATAAGCTGGTATATGGCACATCAAACAAATGATTCTGCGCAGCTGCAGCATCAATGTGCCGCAAATTGAGTGCCACACACTGAGAAAAAACTGTGTAGCAGAAGAAACCACAGCAAGTGAAGCATGTAAACTTTATTTAAATGCTTCAACACATAAACATATATATTTACATATATATATATGTATATACTTTTATGGCCGCAGCCGGCCAGAGCGCTCACAGCACAGTTATGAGTGGCAAATGCCAACAAAATTGCAACAGCCCTGAACGATGGCCCTTACAGATAGGCCACGGCACTGCAGCTCAGCAATTGTGCAGCAAGCATTCTCTGCTGCGTATGAACGAGGAATTTATAAACATTTCATAAATACCCTATGCTTGAGGGAATGCTGCCGTAGAGCGCTGAGATAGACGTTCGCAATTTGTTAAAGTTGCGAAAGTTTTGCTGAAGTTGTTCAAATGCAAAATTTATTTTATTTGTTTATGAATGCAAATGCAAATAGATTTTAATTTATAATAACGTTGAATCTAAATGTAAATATAGTTATATTTATATATTTGAATATTTTAATAAGGTTTTTAGTTTAAAATATTCTCAACTCAAATGCTGGCTGAGCTAATGTAAAATATTAAAAATAATTTCAAGTAGATATTCTTAAGATATTCTCAACTAAAAGTCTGCTTGAGTATATATAAAATATAGAAAATAATTTCGAGGCATTTAAAACTCTCTAAAACTCTTTTTAAATCTTTAAAAATTTGTTTGCCACGCCAATTAACCACGCCCCTCCTTTCATACTTTAACTTCAGCCTCAGCTCAATTCTTTCGAAACTCTTTCTTCTTCTATTGCTAAAATTCAACTTCTAGTTAAATTTCAGCTTGTATAAAGTTTTATCCAACTCTTGCTTAATTCATTTTCGAAACTTTTGTTGGCCTTTCGCTTGAGATTGCTTAGAGTGAAAGGATTTGCATAGATATGTTCTCAAGAGCAAAACAATTTTTAAAAATCTTATTAAAAATAAAATGAGAAAGAAAATAGAAATCAATTAATCATATATGCCTACTGGCTTCATATGATTTAAAACGCTTGTGAATAATTCATTAATCTTAAGTTAAAGCTTGAATCATTAATTGGAGTCGTGGCAAGTTCTTGGTAATATGTAAATATATAAGTATCTCAATTATATTTGCAATTCTTTATATATATATTTAACAATTTTAACAATACAAAATCATCTATAAAACATTTCTTTCTTATATACATATATTATTATTACTATTCCAAACATTTTATCTGCACTTCAAATTAATTTCATAACTTACTCGCTCTCAAGACTTTCACTAATACAAAATGTTGCCTAAAAGTTGTTGCAAAGTTTCACCATAATCAGAAAATTATAACGAACAGCAAAAGTATGTGCAAATCTCTGAACTATGTTGGCTTCAAGTGCTGCTCATTACGCCACTGAACAACATGGATTAAAGTAGACTAATGCTCTGGCCTCAACTCTTGCTAGAGTTTTACAGTTTAGCTGAGAAGCATTCACCTAGTCACATACAAACTAAAATATTTATATATATTAGAAATAGAGCATAAATAAGCAGACTCAGATAACTTCATACAGGGTATAACTATTTAGCTACATTTCAAATGGCCACTCATAGCTCAAGTTTCAGTTCTAATGTATAAAATGTGAAACAGTTTTACATACATACATATATATTTAGATATATACATATGTATATATATGTGTGGCAATCTAACAATCTGCAAACCGAGCTGAGTTTTCACTTTTTGCCAATGGCATTTCAAATGCTTTTTGCAGTTTTAACAAACCACAAAATACTAAAAAAAAAAAAAAAAAAAAAAAAAAAGGCGAAAACCTTCCAACTCCAACATTTGAGCTGTTTTAAGTGGTTGGGGTTTTTTTTTTTTTTGCGTTTCGATGTAGCCGCAAAACAAATTAAAACATTTACAAATGCAATGCAAAACTGTTTTTGTTGTGGCTATCTAAATGCAGTTAATGCCAGTTGCAAAAACATCAACAACAGCAACAGCAACAACTGTGGATGCCACAAAAAATAAGCAGCTCATTAGAGGCGCCCACTCAGCGAATGGCTTAATTTTGAAAGCTATTTATATTGTTTGTTATTATTGTTGTTGCCTGTTTCGTGTTGCTGTTGTTGTTGTTGTCAACTGGCAGCTGTAATTAATCACATTTAATTTATCAATTGCTGTCGCAGCTCCCTTGCCCTTGCCCTTGCCCTTGCCCATTGGCCCACTCTCAAGCGCAAACAATCAGAGAAAATTATTAAAAGAGCTTATGCAGCATTAAAGCCGATTTCGGCATGAAATTCGATATGCTAATTAATAATAATAAATGAGTAACAAATGCGAATTCAATTGAAAATGCTGCAAATTTTTTCTATTTATTTTTTTTTCACTTTTTCAATTAAAAATTGAAATAGCTTCGAGCAGCTTAATAAGAGAATTTTTCAAATGCATTTGCAATGTAATTTCAACAATTACACTATAAGCTTTTGATTATTAATTAATTAGTTAAATAAAATGTAAAAAAAAAAAAAACTATGCATACCATAATTAGATGGATATATAACTAAATTGAGCGCAGCTAAAGTAATCAATTTAAATAAGATTATTAATTATATAAAAGGGTTTTTTGATTGATGTATTTAATTGCTATCAAAAAATAATTAATTGGATTTTGATATATGACTAAAATTGATCAATTAAGACCATTATCGATGGGCATAGCGAAACACACATTTGATTTACGAAATGTAATCAATGCACTCATCAGTTGAGCGACTTTGGCTTTTAGCGTAATTGGCTAGGGCTTCAAAATGCATAGAGAATTTGTAATGTGCTCAGGATTTAGCAGTACTATGCATGAATTACTAAATAAACAGCACTTAAAATTGTTTCATTAGTGTGTATTCTAATTGAAATGAATCCAAATCCAACTGATTGATTGAATGGAACTCTAAACAATTTATTGAGTAGAGTAAAGAGTCGATAAATTGTTGTGAATCTCATTCAATCAATCTCTGAATTTGAACAAACATTCGAGTACTTACAATGCTTTTTAGCTTCAGATGTACATTTTGATTTATAGTTACAGTAATTAAGTTTTGCATCATTCAATGTATTTGTGGAAAAAATGCATTAGTTTTTATATACAAATAAATTCAATCAAATCAAATCATTTTATCATCATTTCCAATATATTTTTCTTTTTTTGTAAATTTATTTCAATTAAATCAAAACATTTAAAATATTCACAAAAAGTTGATTCTATGAATTTATTAATTAGTAATAAATAAATATTATTATTACATATGCAATATTTATTTAGCAAGATTTTTGAGCGATAGAATTGAGAGATTGTCTGTTTAATATATTTATTAATATATTTTTAATAGCAGGCCTATGCTAAACTGATATATTCTATATATCTCATAAAAAAATTTGAATAAATTTTATTTAATATTTTAAAATATTAAAGTTGACTTGAGTTAATTGAAAATATTAGCTAAAGATTATTAACTGTAGAAGTGCTACTATAAATAATTTCGCATAGATAAACTTTAAGCATATATTATAGATATAGCTAAAGGTATTGAACATTTTGCTGCAGAATGAGTTTTACGTGCTATAAGCAAAGTTTTAACTCCAGCATAAATCTCGCCATTTCTATTTGCTGCATTGGAATTTTCAGATAAACAACGCTAGATACATAGCAATTAGAGATATTGGATATTGGCTCAGATGAGCTGCTGGCTAATGCAGCTACTGCTGGCCAAGTTGCCGGCTGTTTAACTGTTGTGAATTTGTCTGTGGTCAGTGACCCAGGCAAATGGCCAACACGAAAAGAAAGAGGGGAAAAAAAAAAAACAAACATGTTTTAAAGCGCCGCCGCATGTAGATGATAAAAGAAAAAAAAAAAGAAAACATTAAAGAACGCGGACTGCTACAATTTAATACCCCCCAGGCTGGGCCTGGTCAGGGTACGCAGAGCGGGTAGGTTCGGGTAGTGGGGGGCAAACACACAGAAAAACATTAACCGTATATGAATATGAATGCTCGTTAACAGCAGCAGAGGCGTAGCCAGCTGCAGCTGGCAGGGGGGCAGAGCTTGCGTGTTAAATGCCATAAGAAAGATGAATAACCAGAACAAGAACTACTACTAGATGAAGAAGAAGAAGAAGATGATGATGATGAAGAAGCAGACGAGCAGCAAAACGAACACGAACTGTAGAACGCACAACTAACTAAATAATGCGGTTATGTACGACATTAAGAAAGCATGTAACAGAGTGAGAGAGAGAGAGGGAGAGAGGGAGAGAGACATATAATTTTCATCATTGGGCGCAATTAAGTGTGTTCCCGCTGGATCGACAGGTTCGTTGCTTGAGTCTTTCGTTTTGGAAAAATCTGCGTCGTTGCTCAGCTCATTATACAAACTAAATGGCTTATAATGAAGGTGCGTTCGCAGCGAAACAAAATTAATTCAATTTCTGTGTAGCAGTCGAAAAACGACACTTGATTCATAGCCCACAAACAACCACAACTGAGAGAATTATTCTCTAAACAGTTCTTCGTTTTCTTCTTCTTCTGCGTTGTCTTTGTGTTCTTCTTGAGTGATTTGCATGCGTGTGAATTTCGTATGCGAAACACATTTAGTTAAATGATTTTATTATGTACTCACATTTCCGCTCGTTGATATTTATCTTAATGCTGTCGGCGACCTGCAAGCAGAGAAAAGCGAATCAAGTTATTAACAGAGGGAAAAAAGTAAATAAATATATATATAAATAAAAGCTATTCAAAAACACATTTTATTAGTGCTCATATGCACAATGAATAACTTAAGAGCTGCAGCATCTTCTGCAGTCTGCAATCTCTCTAAGCTCTCTCTCTCTCTCTGAAAGAATTTTTCAGCAAATATTTTGTATATGAAATGTGCTCGCAATGTAATCAGTCAAAAAGCAGTTTGTTGAGTAAACTTTGCTGCAGCTGCTAAGCCGATTGGAGGGGGGGAGCGAGAGAGAGTGTGTGGGAGCAAAAAGAGCGAGGGCAGAGTGTGTATGTGTGTGTGTGTGTATCCGCCTGTCAGTTAACCTGACTGACTTCTATTAAAAGTAAATTGACAAGATATATATAACTTGGCAACAAACATAACTAAAACTTATTCGATTTGCAGTCGTTAGCAAGCGTAATAACTGAGAGTAGAAGATGCTCTGTAAAATTGTGATTGCTTATATATGTATTATATATGCAATAAATATATATATACAAATATATGCATCACAAGTATAGTTTCATATAATAATAGCGAAGCTCTGAGCTCAACTGCCAACTGCTGCCCAAGTTTCAGCTAACTTCTGTTCACATTAATAACAAATATAGCTTTCAAGCAATACCCTCAGACTACGCACTTTGCTAATAAATAACACTAACAACAATAATAAATAACAAAAGTACATTTTTAATAAAGACTTATGTTCAACTGACAAGCGCTGCTCACACAACTTATGCATAGACAGCTGCAGCTTACCACCTGTGGGCGCTACCTGTGGCGTTATCTCGCCCGTTGATTGCGGCGGCTAACAAGATAATTTATCAAAAGAATTTGGTGTGTGTTAAAGAAAAAATGATGTTTAATATATGTATACAAAATATATGTACGAATATTGGTTAAAACAAAAACTTGAGAGCTGAGATTACCCAAAGATCAAAATTGTATTTCAGCTTTCTGTAGAACCTTCATTAATATTAGCCAAAACTAACAAGAGCGCTGGCAGAGCTGCTTCAGCTGGCATTAATTCTGCATATTTACGCTCACATATTTGTATGTATGTATTTCCAGTGAACTCCATAAATATAAATATAAATTCAGCAGATATACCATTAGTTATTTAAGCAGGTAACAACCGATTTGAATTTCAAATGCGGGGCAAGACAAAGTTTGCATTGCAATTTCTTGCTGCAAATGCTAATTCAAAGTTTTGTGCCGATTTTACATGCCGATCGAGCTGGCAATTTGCTGCTACACCTTCATATATCAAGCGTTAATTAAGCATGGGAAGAAGACCGCAGAGACTGCAAGTGAGACAGAGAGGAATGTTAAAACTTGGTTGAATTCGTTCAACTTTTATTCGAGTCGACGCAGGCAGGCAAGCAATGCCGCCACATCAAACTATGTGCAACGGCAACGGGAACTCGCAGCGCGACTTGCAACTAAAAGGGAAAATAACTGAGAACTGAGAAGTGGGAAGTGAGAACTGAGTAGAGAAGTGGGTAGCACAAATTAAATTAAGCGCAAGTGTGGGAAAATTACTTGAAGCGTAAAGTAATAAGAAAATTTTGTGAACTAGAAAAGCCCCCAACACACACAGAGAGAGAGAGAGAGAGGAGAGAAAGAGTGGTAGCGCTTGAGAGCTGTGCCAACCAACGAAACGTTCAAGTTTAAAGACACATTTTACAGCCCCCCGCAGGAGGCGTGGCATATGTCAAGGTTGTGGCACAGCAAACTATGAGAAAGTGATTGAAACAGCGTCCTAAAAGAACTAGACTAGCATAAGAGGCGGAAAACTTTGCACCAATTGCTGCAGCAGCGTTTGCTACGTGGCTAACAGCTGATGAAGCTGCAGTGCTGAGTGCTGAGTGCTGAGTGAAGTCAATGCTGGCATATTGGAATTTTTATTGGCTTAATTCACAGAGGCGCATGTCCTGCCATTGTGCCTGCAGCAAGTGCTGCAGTGGACACTGTGCTCACCAGCCAAATCATATTAAGGACGAGATTTTGCTTTTTACCATTTTCGGTTGCCTCAATTACCAGGAACAATAACAAATTGTTGGCAAAATGTTGCTGAATGGTAAGCCGTCTTCAACTCACACACACACACACACATACACACACTCTCTCACTCTCTCCAAGTAATTGTGGGCAAAAAGAAAAAAATGTATAACTGCAACAAGATTGAAATGAACCTGCTGCAGCAGAAATTGATTGGACAGCGGTTGGTCTGTCGTTCGCTTCGGCTCCAAGTACAAAATTCAATTGATTTTCCATCAATGAACATGTAACTACAACTACAACTACAACTACAACAACCTCAACAGCAACAACAACAGTACACATTTCGCCAGGCTGTCAGCTTACGCACACACACACACACACACACACACAGACACAGAACAGAGTAGAGTCTGATAAAAAAAACTCTATGGCGCATTTATTACACATGCACAAAGCAACAGCAAGACAGAGAGAGAGAGGAGAGTGAGTGGTGAGTCAGTGGGTGTGTGTGTGAGAGAGCGAGAGAGTGAGTGGAGATAGCGCGCGTGAGTATTAGAGCGAGAGGTGGGCACAATGTTGATGCCTTGACCATTGAATTTGTGTGCCGAAAATTTAATTTTCCATGAAATACAATTTCGTTTTTCTTCGCAGCAATCCTTTTTGCTTCAGGCTCAGCATCTTGCTCACTCTCTCCCTCTCTCTCTCTCTCTCTCTCTCTCTCTCTCTCTCTCTCTCTCTCTCTCTGTCTCTCTCTGTCAGCACGTGTGTATTTGTATTAATAGATTGGGCCCAAAAACTGCGCCTTGGGTTAAGACTGCCCATAAATGGAAATTTACAATTTACAATTTCGATTTAACGTATTATATTTACACACGCACACACACACACACACACACACAGACACACGCAAACACACTCGCACACACAGACAATATTGAGCCAGTAATTTATGTTTGTTTGCATTGGCCAACTGACTGCAACGATAGGCGTTTTTAATCTTTAAATATTTATATTTTATTTAAGCTGGCAAAAATAATTTTAATTAAATTGAATTGCCCCAAAAGATACACAGCCAGAGTCGTAAAAAAAATACGCATAAACCTTGGCCAAAGCGAAGCATTTACAATTGCAAATCTGTGACAAAGCAGCCGATAAAAATAAAATAAAAATAAATAAATAAAAAAAAACTTTAATACTCTTACAGCATTACAGCTCATATTAATAACAATCTGCTTAACAGTTTTGCCGAAGCTTTAAATATATTTATATAAATATATATTTCATATGTAAAATATGAAAAATATATTTCAATTGCCAACAAATAATATTAAATTGATTTCTGAACAAATTTTTGTAAATTCATTTATTAATAAAAACTGTATTTTTTATCCCTCACTCTCTCTCCCCGCTCTCTCTCTCTCTCACTCTTTCTTTCTCTCTCTTTCCTCTCTATCTCTCTACACAGAATTTCAACACATCCAGCCTACCAAATATTCATTTAATTAAAAAAATATATATTCCATTTAGAGACTTAAAAAGCCCAACTTTGATTAACTGTGGCCATTTGGGCTTCGGTCTTCTTTGGCTTGACATTTTTGGCTATTTTTAGGCCTCGTGCGGCCACGTGACGACCATCAGAGGCGGCAGTTTAGGCGAAACATCACGTTCGGAACATCAACCACTTGCGAAAAACTGTACGCAGTGTCCGAAATGAGAATGACAAACATTTTAATGGCTGGCCAACGGGAGCAAGTGCTCTCAGAGTGTATGTGAGGCGCCTGGAAAATGTCAGCTTTTTCCATGTCTGAGACGTGACATAAATTTTCATGTTTGGCCTTTAATTGCAGCTGAGATGGGAAGTGCAATGCATACAGTACAGTTCCCTCTCTCTCTCTCTCTGATTCATGCTCATTCTCTTCTGACGTCATTTCGCATTAGATATAACCAAAACTTTATCCATTGAGTGACATCAGCTGAAGGCAAACTGAGAAAGTCGAGCAAACTTGCAATATCTGTGAGAGCTGCAAATGCGCGCCAAGCAAACTACAATTGAAAAAGTATTTCAATTTGTAAGCCAAGATGAAAAACATTGTAAATAAGATTTGCTCGCCAACTTCATTCAATGCTCGAGTCCATGCGATAGTTAAAGTTTCGCTCTCCAAGCGGGGACTGCCTCTCGAGAGCAATTCAATTTGGTGGCATCCATGGCAGCAAAGAAATGCAATCTACAACTCGTCAAGAGCCACTACACTAGGCACTCCACTCTTTAAAAACTCAATAAATTTAAATGCATCATTTGGAGCACCAAAAGCAAAAAAAAAAACAAAGCTACAAGAAAACTAAAAAACTATTCAATATTCGAGCGATGCTCTCAACGATTTTTTATTCAAATTGCGCGCTGCTGCTGTGCAGTCATGTGTCTCGTTGTTTTGACACATGAACAATGACAAAAGCTCTGCTCACACAATATTGACTTCTCGCACATATGTATTTACATCTTCTGCATGAACGATTTCCGTTCAACAATTGGCCAGAGCTAACAACATTATAAAGCCATTGGCATTTCACTAACAGCCAGTGGAAAGCGATGTGGCAGCAATGACACGAGCTGTAAATGCCACTTGTACAGTGGTTCGAAATGTAATCAAAATTGAATGAATTTTATATATTTTTGTACAGGTAAAATAAATGCTTAAAAGTGTATCCCTTATTTTTATCAATTATGTTTTTGAGTGGTATAAATACAATTGTTCTTCAACATTAAAAAATCCATTCTAAGCATATAAATTTGGTGAAAGCTTTAATGTGCTTTTATAACCATTTCGAGTTAGTAGAAAATAATATTAATATAGATGTTAAAGAATATACTGACTATACTGAGCTAATATATTCATTCATTTACTCAAAGCTAGCTAGCTACTCTTTTTCTGTTTTTCTCATTCTCTTTCCCGTTCCCTTTCTCCTTCTCCTTTTCATTTTCATTTTCCTTTTCCCTTTCCTTTTTCCTTTTCCTTTTCCTTTTCCATCTCCTTCTCTCACTCACGTTCTCCTTTTTTCTTCTCCCTTTCTCTCTCTCCCTATCTCCCTTCCTTTCTATTATTTCTCTCCTGTATCATCAAAAATGTATTCTCAAAAAAGCTTCAAGCTTTTAGATTCTCAAATCTTATAGCAGCATTAAGATTTCGTACGCTCGTGGATTAAGCATATACAAAGCGCATTGATTAATGCAGCTCGATAAAGCTTAAAGCTCGTATATATACTAAATATACCGCAATACTCTTTAGATATCTGCATTAGGCTTTTTCCAGCTTCTACGCTTTACGCTAACTACTTTAGTCTTGCAAATTTCTGCTACAAATCGTCGACAGTCAGATTCTTAGATAAGCCCAGCAATTGCCAAGCCTAATCCGAACATCAAGCAGCAAATTCAGCTAAGCTCAGCACATTGCACATTGCAAGGCCGTCGACGCTAGTGACTCCCATAAGTAGGCAACAATTTAAGTGCAAAGCCCAATGAGCATTACAACTAAGTGCCCTGCCACAAACAAAATATAACACTTGAGCAATGTTGCAGCAGCAGCAGCAGCAACTGCAACAGCTAAAATTATCTAAACAGAATACAAACTAAGCTTCAGTCTAGCTCTGTGTGTGTGTGGCGTGAAAGTGCCTCAAATTGTAGCAGCTAAAACGAAACAACTTTAGAGATGAGCGTGCTGTGTGTCTGTGGCTGTGGCTGTGGCTGTGGCAATCGCACTTGACCGACTTGCAGTGACCAGAGGCAAAACGAAATTCATTTCATGTAACACTTGGTATAGCTGCGTGTCGTGGGTCTTACAGATGCCTGTTTATAGCCTTTGGCTGGACCCAATTCGCGCTCATAAAGACTTAAGGGCCAAAACACGTTTCGCACTCGGCCAAATGCGTGTAAATTGCTTTTACTTGCTGCATTCGCAGAATGAAAATGAAAATGAAAACGAAAATGAAAATGAAACTAAAAACGCCCAACGACTGTTAAATAGTTAAGAGCCTCCCAAAAAAAAAATTAAATAAAATAAAATAAACTCAACTAAGCCTCAATGCGCTACCCGCCCATAAGCCGCCGCCCCGTTAAATGTTTGCATTTATAAACGTGACGGCGTTCATAAAATGTTGCGCCCGCAATAGAGAGAGAGAGAGAGAGAGAGTGTGAGAGAGAGAGGGGCTAGAGTAGATGTGGGGGCGCTGAAAAAAAGGATAATGGCAAACTGCAAAGGCAGCTGCTGCGAGCGGCACTCGTAAAAGCTCGAAAAAAATGTTATATATATACGTAATAACAAAGTTTGTAGGCGCCTTTCGTTAGGGTTGCGTTCATTATGCGTAGCAGAGTGGGTTACGAGGGCAATTACTTCTATTTACTATAAATATAAAGGGAGAGCAGTAGAGCAGGGAGTGAGCTAGAGTCTCTAAAAAATAAACGAAACGCAACACAATGAGGGGCAGCAACAAATTGAAATGTTTGAGTCGAAATTCAAGTGCCACATAGAGCTCATAAATTCGCACACACATAGTTATGATTGACAAATCTGCACAGCATCAAAGGGCACACTCCACAGAGAGACAGAGATAGTGAGAGAGAAAGGGAGAGAGAGGGCTGCTCTTATAGTTGCAAGAGCTTATGAACATTAAATTTGGCTTAACTAACGGCGTTGCTTTTATGAATAATAAAAAAGTAAAGTGAAATTGAGACTATGTGAGAAAGAGAGAGAGAGAGTAGAGAAATCATTCTGAGCATCAAAAATGTTTTATATATAATTAAAATGTTTATACTAGTTAAGTTTAGAGACTATTTGTGAAAACATTCAATTTCATTTTTAGATAAACAATTGTAAATCTAGATATTATTTGATTGCTCTATCATGAGCACTTGGTATGTGATAAAATCTTGTTAATTGCATTAAATAAAATAACTCAAAAATCATATAATTTGATTCCTGCACTCTGCAGTAGATTAAAAAATTTAGTAAACAGCTTCAAATATAAAACGAAAAAATACTACTAAAAATTCCTTAATTGAATATATTTCCTGAAATTTATTTAAATATATTATATTTATTGAAATTTATTAAGCTGCATTTAGGGTAATTTTTATTCATTTAAATGTATTTAAATGTGTTTATTAATATTAATTAAAATATATTTATTAATATTAACAAAAATATATTCTTTGAAATTTTATTTAAATTAATTTATACTTATTCAAATTAATGTAAATATTTTTTTTGAAATTTTATTTTTAATATATTTATTTTAATTAATTTTAAAATTATATTTATTTCAAAATTTTATATTATTATTTTAATATATTTATTTCAATTATTTAAAATTTATTTAAATATATTTTAAATTTTTTAAAGTCTATTTATTTAAAGCAAAAATAATAAAATAATTAAATAAAATAAAATAAAATAAATAAATAAATGATAAAAACAAATTTATAGTCAATAATAAAACTCTTATCTTAAAGAAGCAAAGGATTTTAAAATGTAGTAAATATAAATATTTGCTTTTGAAATCTATTCACATATATTTCCATTTGTAAACCTCAAAATATTCAAGAATGTTCTCAAGCAAATTTATAAAAAAAAAATAAATAAATAAAAACTGTGTTTACAAATCCAAACAATTTGATGTTTATGGGTCAAACGATAGATGGCTGTAGGAACCCTCGTCCTCGTCCTGGCGAAGGCAATGCTCAAATAATATTAATGCATACAGTTTAGCTCATTGGCTTTGCACGCTTCACTGAATGTCCTGGCAGACATTTATGTTGTGACAGCTGCCAGCTGGGCTAAACCTTCTTTTTTTTTGTTTTTTTTTTTTTTTTATTTTGTGTGTTCGTTACGCAGCAGCTGTGCTGGCCCGAATGAAATTTAAATATGCGCTAGGTAATGAAATGTAATAAAAAGTAAAAGCCTGGAAAAGCTAAAGCTGCCCAACGACAACAACAACAATAGCAACAACAATACACAACCACAACAACAATATTAACAGCAACGGGGCCATTAATAATGCTTAAAATATAAGACCTGGCAAATTGGTTTAGCCAAATGTCTGAAAAACTGCTGCGAAAGCCGCACCAAAAATGTCGCAGTTAATTATGATGTCTAAGCTCTGTGTGTGTGTGTGTGTGTGAGTGTGTGAGTGTGTGTGGTTTTTGTGGCAAGCGTGGGCTGGCTTACCTGCCAGGCATTAATAATTAAGTTCAGAGCAACTACATCACCACAGCAAAACTCACGATGCAAGCAAAAATTATAACGAAAACCAAATTCATGTCGCAACCTAATGAATGCCATATGGAGCACATGGAGTGTAAATACAGTGAAGCCTCTAGCAAACTACAAACTAATTACACATATTTTGTACTTTCGTTACAATTCAAACAACTTTTTTTTTAATTTTTTATTTTTTTGGTAAATCTGAGCGAAAATTCTTTGCTTGGCTTCGTTTACATGAAATTCACATTAAAATTGACATTTTTGTGGCAAACATCCTGTGAGGAACACACTCACACACAGACAGCCAGAGGCCATCCGACAATTGTTGTTGAAAATATTTCAACACCTGATGGACTCTTAAGTTCGTTTAATTAAACCTAATGTGCAGTCCGGCCATTTAGGCCATTTGGGCCCAGGCAGTTATCAGTGCCTAGCCACTGCCAATTTGCAAATGCCAAAGGACCTTTTTCTGGTCATCTATATGGCCTTTATATATACCCAGTAGGCATAGAGCTAGCGAATGAAACTGAAAATGATATGGAATGATAAAAAATGTAAATGAATAGCAAACGATTTATAGTACTTTTTTTTTCTTTTTGCATAAATATCTTAAATTTATATTTCAGGCGATAATTCGTGCGGTAAGAATTTGGTGTAAGGAGATATCTGCGAAATTGCTGCGAGGTATGCTTTAATAGAGAAATAATGCAAGTGATTGCAATAAAAAAAGTTCGAAGATGAAACAGTAACATTTAATTTTTTTTTTAATTTTTAATTTATATTTTATATATATACCTTTTTGTTGAGCAATATCAAATAAAGCACTTATACCTATTGCTAATAAAATAATAATAATAGAAATAGAATTAGAAATAGAAAGTAGAAACAGAAATAGAAATGGAAAAGCTAAAAGGCAAAAAAAAAACTGTTATATAGAAACAGAGAACCCATTAAAGGATTTTTTGACATGCCTTGTCAGGTAAAGTACTAATACACAATGCTAGGAGTTCTCTTAGCAAAGCTTTTTAGATTTCCAGAAATTATCATATACATGAAATAATTAAAGCTCTAAGTATCAGCCAGGCACTAAAAGGAATCTCCATTTCAAGATAACTTGAACTTTACTCTACTATATATTTTAATATATTCAACCCACAACCGAACTGCTGGGTATCTGCGAGTCATCCTCGACTTCAGCTTCAGCTCGACTGCGCAATGCTTTTGTTGTTGCTTTGTATTTCTTCTATTTTTTCCTTTTTTTCGTTTTAGAAGCACAGCAAATATGCATTTCGAATTTGTTTAGGGCAGCATCATGTTTCAAATTTTATTGGCATATTTACCGTAAATTAAATGGTGCGTAAAGCACCTAACAAACCACCCGGCTCGAAACGTCCCTATAAATCTGTCGGGGTGTCCACTGATGTGCACACGCGTCGTATACGCAATTTGTATGCCATTATTTGCGACGCAATCGTGGGCATGGAGGACTTGGCAGGGTAGGATGAGGTAGGGTAGGACTGTGTTTGGGTACGAGCGAACTGGGAGACAAATTACATTAATTGCTAACAAGCACACTCAAAGAACCAACCCCAAAAATCCCCATCAGCCTCTATTTCAACATATTCATTTGTCTGCCACTTCCTTTGCTGCCTCGCATCAATTTGATTGTAAATTTTTTCCTTTTTGAAGACTTTGCTGCGTTTCTCTTCTCATTTATTTTTTTTTTTTGTTGCCTCCTCTGCCTTTTGTTTATTTTTGCAACAGCTGCCTGAGCTTGCTTGTAGCGATGATAAGTAATACATTGTTTGATAATTGCTTTCAATCTATTCAACAAATTTTAATAAAGGAAGCAGAAGTAGCAGCAGCAGCAGCAGCAGCAGCAGCAGGAGAAGCAACATCAATGTGCAATTTGAAGCAGAAATTAATTAAAATGCAAATTAATGTGCAAATTAAAAGCCGAACAAAATTTCTTCTCTTCTGCCTTTTTTTCGATAGTCATATTTCAGGAAATGCCATCGCATCAATATGCAAATGAAATCAACTTCTTCATAATGAAAAAAAAAATAAGTAAACAATAAGCTGAAATCAAATATATATTGAATTGAGCTTTTATTTCTCCAATCAATTATGCTCTTACTTTTCCATTTCCATTCTGGTCGAAGCCAGTCCATAAGATTCTTGTTAAATATTACAGGGTATTAAATGTGCTATATTTAATATGGCATACATATGTAGATTGAATACATGAATACATTCGATTCGATTACTCTTGCCTCAATTTGTCAGCATTTGTAAGGATTTTCCACATCATGGAGCAAGCCTGCGTAAGTGGCTGAAAATACTTTGAATTCTTTGAAAGACTTATTTTACCTTTCGATTTCACTCAATATTTGACTGCTCTTGCCTTTTAGCTCCGCTTTTTTTATTTATTTTTTTTTTTTCTTCATGTCAATCTTCTGTTTTTTCTCTGTATTTCTCTCTTATTATTTGTTATTGTTTAATTTGTTGTTGTTAATAGGACACGCCTATTTTAGATCTTTGTTTGTTTCTCTCTCTCTCTCTCTCTCTCTCTTTCTCTCTCTCTCTGTCTTTCCCCTCTTCTACCTTGTTGTCTCTTCAATTCCTCTCTGTTCTTCTTTTTAAATTAGTCTTTCCTCTCTGTCTATTTCTCTTCTCTTCTGCTGTTT
Organism: Drosophila antonietae; assembly: GCA_030914385.1. NCBI lineage: Eukaryota > Metazoa > Arthropoda > Insecta > Diptera > Drosophilidae > Drosophila > Drosophila antonietae. The sequence goes on along the minus strand of JAUESO010000606.1, from coordinate 1,754 downwards.
GTCTATCTATATATATCTCTCCGTCTCTCTCTTTTTCTCTTACTCTCTCTTTCCCTTTCTCTCTCTCTCTCTATTTCTCTCTCTTACTCTCTCTTACTCTCTCTCTCCCTCTCTCTTTTGATCGTATCCTTCGCTTGCCTATCTCTCTCGTTTTATTTTATGTTTCTTTCTCACTTTCTCTCCCTCACCCTTTCTTTCCCCTTATGTTACTTCTCCTCCCCACTCTTCTCCCTTTCTATATCCTTATATAGTATTTCCATTCTTCTTCCTTCCACCTCTCCAATCATCCTCAACTGTTCTATATTCCTTACAGCTTTCCGATTTTCATTTCGTTAACCATAATTATTCTTGACTTACTTTCGCTCTCCATGCTCTCTTTATTAGTTACATATATTTGTGCCATTGTGTATTGCTTTTGTTAGTCTTTCCCATGGTCACATTCGCCACATTTGCATGTTTTGTTTGCCTTATCTTTGGCTTTGATTTATCTCGTCTTTCTGCATTATGTCCTGCATGGAGACATTACTTCCATTCCATTCTGTTAACTATCTTATTGTCTACATTCATTACGCAAGCCAACCCCCGCTGCTAATCTTGTTCCATACAAACCCCTGAGATGGGGAACGAGTCGACCGACCCTTGGCAAAACTTGGCTTCCCACACAATTTGCAGCTAAATACGCAGACATATATGTACATATATATGCATAACCAGCCATCGAGTATCTGTGACCGCAGGAGTACGTGCTAAATAAAAGAATTTGTCAGATTGTCAGATAAACAATGAGAAAGCAGAGATGGTTGAGGTGGTTCAGGGCAAACTAGACATGTGCGGAAATATACATATGCATGTATGTATATATATGTGAATATGTGAATATGTATGCAATCAAACAAAATGGCAATAATCGCATTACTGTTAGTCAAATCCACTTAAATGGAAATCAATCAGACCCATTATCTAGCTGGTAACAACAACCACAACAACAACAATAACAACAGCATGGAAAATTGCCAATCAGTGGAAATTTAGAAGGAAAATTATAGGCAAAGTGCACGAAAGGTTGAAGCGCAAAAGCTACGCAAGTCGAAGGCCTCAAGTGCTAGCTGCTGGCCATATGCCTGGAATCAGTTAGCAATATACCAATCGACTGGCAGCAAGTGGTTGCAAACCAAAGGTTAATCACCCCTCAAGGCACAAGGCACACACACACACACACACGCACGCACATGTGTGTGAAGCATCAGACAGCAGCTTGAAGTGAAGCTGAAGGCATGAGTGTAAGGAACATGTAGGGTTAAGCCTCTAGAGGGTTTGAGCTCAAAGCTTTTTGCAAAATGGCGCAAGCACACATGACTGTCTAAGTGTGTGTGTGTGTGTGAGTGTGTGTGTGTATGTGTGTGTGTTGGTTTAGCACTTTCAATGCGCCCAAGTTCTCGATTTGACTCCAACTGAACTTTTGCGTGTTTCAATACCATAAATTCTGCATGCCTCTCTAAGCAATAGGATTCGTGTGTGTGTGTGTGGTGGTGCGTATATGCATGTTATGTGCTTTGTTTGTTTCAGTTAAAGTTTGCGGTATAGCAAAGCATAAAACATTTCCAAATGCATTATTTGTACAACTTTTCCCCAAAAGAAAGTTACATTTAATTTTTAGTGTGTTGCTTTAGTAAGAAAAGCGACAGAGAAAGACAAAGAGAGAGTGGGGGATGAAGAGAGGAAGATAGCGAGGGATAGGAAAGGGGGGTTGGTAA
>JAUESO010000604.1:0-23781 GCA_030914385.1 Drosophila antonietae | reverse complement strand
GCGCTGAGAAAGTTGACAAAACATAAAATTTGCCAACAAACTAAATGACAACGCAACGCAATCCTGTTGCCAGTCCTGCGTACGGTTAGCAAGTGAGAGAGACATGTGTGCGAAAGGGATTAATTTAATTATATTTTTATTTTTTATTTTTATTTATTTTGTTGCGGTTGCTTGTGCACCACAGCTCAGTCAGTTAATTAGCAGTTGCACAGTTGCGGCTGGTAATTATAATGGCAAAATATGGTGTGTTGATCCAGGTGAAAAAAAGGAAAAAAATATATATGTATATATAAATGTGTAATAGAGTTACGCCAACCATTTGCATAACCTACTGATGCCGTATTGCTAAAAAACAAATATAATAAATTTACCTTTACAGCTATTTCTCAATTCGAACGTTTATTTATCCAAATTAGTTTATAAATATAGACATAGACAAAAACAAAGTGATCCATGCTATACAAATTGAACCATCTATGAAATTCAAGCCTGGCTGTATAAAGTCAACGTTTCGCCAACTAAGTTTGTTACCTCAGTATTACTTAATTCAAGCAATTAATTCTTTTTAATGCGAAAATATTTTAATATTTGGTGTTTCTTTTCCAACAATTTTTATGCTTTTTCTACTTTGTCAGATGCCTATTTTTAAAATTATTGTATAAATATAATATAAATATAATATATATATACAAATAATTTGAAACCTTTTAAATTTTATAAAATAAATTATTTTTATTAAATTTTGAGTAAAAAGATTTTTTATTTTTAAGTTTTATCATTATTATCATTCTTAATTTGCGCAACAAACTTTGAGGCCTTAACTTCACGTTCATTTTCATTTATATCAAATTTAATACAGAAGGAAAAGTATTTTATTTTGGAAACGTTTCTAACCCAACTCTGATATACCCCTTATATTTACAAAGCTGAATGAAAAAGTTAGTTATTTTCGCGTTTCTCCCCCAACTTTAATTTTGCGCATTTTTTCGCAACTAATTCTGCGCCCGTGAATACATACTAAAAAAAAGCGAAATTTGACTGTCTCGCCTGTATGTGTTGGGTGTCTGTGCGTGTGAGTGAGTAGTCGTGTATGTGTGTGTTGAATCTTTACAAGGCCAGCATAAATTTATATATGGCTGACACCTAATGTGCGGCTTAGACGGTTTTTTTTAGATTTTACATTTGCCCAACTTTTGCCTGTTTTGCCAGGCGCAATTAACATGTGCCCCCACTCACACACACTCACTCACACACACGTTCAAACGCATAGAGGCATACACTGGACAGTTACGCCCAGAGGCGTGGACGTTTGCGTGGGCTTTTGAAAAGGTCGTCACAGCTGTGGGCAGCATAAAAAGGGCAGCTGCCTTTGAAACACGGCTCGTCTTCATGTTTGTTGACACAAAAAGGTGTTTGCTTAAAGTAGATGACAAAAAAGTGAGCGCAATGGAGGCCTGGACAGTTGGGATGCCGAAATATGCACATACAGGTGGTCCGCATAGTACTGTGGGAAATATGAATCCTTTAGAGGATAAAAGAGTAATTATTTCTGGCTATCTTTAGAGTTCGGCATTTGGAGAGAAAACGCACATACAGCTGATCCACAATGTACTATGGGAAAAACAAGTGCTTCATATAACACAAAAAGTATATTTATCTTTTCGGAGCTGGACATATGTTAAGTTATAAGGCTATAATTCACTTATAACGTTATACTTTATTACGTTATTTTTTCGTTGTATACTTGCTTATGTCAAAAACCAAAGTTTGTTACGAACATTTTAATAGATGTCTAGTCTAACAAAGATATTACATACAAATCCTTAAATCCTATATTGTTTTTTTTTTTTTTATTTTGTAATTTATCAAATGATTTTATTTAGAAATACTTGATTGATTGCCCACTGTGCTCACAGCTCTGACTCTTATGCCTAATCTAGCCTTGGGACATGGCAAAACTGCAATTGCCTCGCGATGTCATTTGGCTGCGCGCTCAAATGTGCTATAGAAAATTTAAATTGCTCTCACAGTTTTTAAACGCTTTCTATGTAGTGTACTAAGGACCAATTACCGAAAGAATTCTTACAATACGAGTATTAAACAAATATTATTATTATATATTAGAGGAGAGAGAGGAAAGCGTAGTGAACAAATTACAATTTCATAATTTTGCAATATATATATATATATATATATATATATATTATCTAATATATAATATCGACTTAAATATACAATTTAGTAATTATACAAAGTTTATACATGCATATGCATAATATATAAATATATATATTATACGATTCGTAGTCTAGTTCGTTTAGTGGATCAAGCGTTGGCATTATTCGAGTTAATAAAACATAGTAAATATATTTTAAAGAAATGAAAAGAAACCCCCATTTATAAGGTTAAGAAATAATTAATTAGATTGTTAGCTCAATGGTATGTAAAATATATAATAATTGTAATCTATATGCGCTCTACTAACTATAACAACAGAAAATAACTATCTTTGATATATGATACATATATATTATAAAAAAACTTTTACTCTTAAACGAAATTTAATCTACTCTGTCCTTCAGCCTTAAAAATGAAAAGAAAACAAAAAACCAAAAAAACGAGAGTTCCTAAAAAGATAAGAAACTCTATCTGTGGAGTCTCAGATCGTTTCAATCTAAGCCTAAGTATAAACCAACGAAAATTAAAAACTATGCCCTCGTTAGTTATGTTTAATGTAAATAAGCTTAAAATGGTTACTTAACTTGAATTTTTTTGTTAATAGAAAATTTAAATTTAGCGAAAAAAACAAAACCTACTTATGTGATCCAACAATTTCTTCTCTTCCATGAAGCTAAAATATAAAACAGCAAATTAAAAATGCAAACAATTAATTACTAAATTAATATAAATTTAAACTAATTATGTAATACATTGACTTTATTAGCTGAGATGTTCAATAATTTCGCCAAGCATTTAGCAAATTCAAAAAAGAAATTCAAATACCAGAAAATAAAAAATTAAATAAAACAAAATATATATATATATACATACAATAAACCAAAGCATGAAAGCGAAGTAAAAGTAATGAGATTTTATTGAATCAGGAATTATGATATTTTCTTTCAGATTGATATTTAAGATATTCTTAAAAATTATTATTTTTAAGAATTTTTCTAACTTAACTGGACGTATATTAGGTAAATCAAAGTAATTGCATTTTAACAATTTGTATACCCTGAACTCATTTAAAATGGGGAATCAGGGTATAATGGTGTAACAGGCGTAAGGGGGCGTGGCTGATCAGGACGACCAACTGAGCCGATATTCGATTCGTCTGTTTGTATTGGTTGGACTCGTCGATTTTAGAAGATATGAGAGCTAGAGACTTATATTGCGTGAATATCAAGTTTGCTTAAGAAAATCGATTACTATTTTCGTTTCAAAGTTATCGACTAAAAACGTTATCGATTTTTGTTACATTTTGAATACCGGCCCCAAATTGGTCCCCAAGGTGTAAGCAATGTATAATACATAATAAAACAGATTAGATGAGAAAGAGATAGAGAGAGACTTCGATTTGTAATAAATCGTCAATAAGTTCTATGCATTGTCGTGATTAATATTATGAGCCTATTTTAAGCAATAAATTATTACTAAATTCTTAGAACAGCACCTATATATATATAAGTTTATTGGTTTTGTGGAAAGAATTGAGTAACCATACATCATTTTTATGCATTCATTTGCTTAAATTTATTCGTTATGATGAACTATAATAGTAGATGCATACCAACCTTGCTTCGCGCACACTAATTTGCCAAGCAGCTTCAAAGTATTGCAGTTTCGCTTAGTATACTTATAAATCATAATCCCACCTCTGGGGACCACATTAGAAATGAAATATGGCGGACACCGTTCCAGAAAGTGTGCCATTCAATTTGCAATGCCAGCATGTCTGCCAAAATCGAATACCAGGAAAAACCCCAACGACTGCAAAATCTGCATAAAACATGTTACCAATTGCAGTCCAAAGCTGACCGCGCTACCAGCCGCCCTCCTGCATATATCTTCATGGCGAGGACGGCGAAGCGGCACGCAAATGGCCACAAAATGTTATCCTGGCATGCGAAGCACCTCCGCTGCTTCGCTCCTCCTTGCTGCTTGTCGCTGCTTCTGCCATAACACAGAGACGTTGTTGAAGGGGGGCGTACAGTCGACGAAACTTTTGACTTAATTGGCCAATGTTTCGGGTGGTTCACACAAAAAAGTGTTGCATATTTCATGGCGCAAGGCGTCTCAAATTTTTGAATAGTAATCATTTCATAATATCAAACAACTGCCCATCGTTTAGAGGGGCGTATCTGCGGCTAATTGCCAAATGAATGAAGCACACCTTCGTTTTGGTACACTTTTTGTGAACCTTGGTGATTGCATACACCTGAGCAAGTCCGGACCCAGTAATTAGGAGTCGAACTGTAGGCCACTTAACTCAAGGAAACTCCAATGAAGCCACTCAACAAACTGTAATAAATGGAAGAGAACCTTGAAGATGTTTAAAAGACTTTTTAAGATTTCATTAAATTGTATATCTATTAAGTCAATTTACAAAAATTAAAATTATATAAACATTAAATTAAATAATGTTCATTAAATTGATTGTCTATTCAATATTATCTACTGTTTTCTTCCGAATAAACGTATGAACGCAAATTATTGTAGAGTGAAGAAAAATAAACTATAAAAAAATGTATTAAAAAAAATATATACCTACTTTAGTTCCGCCAAATGCTTTCCAAAGCAGCTAAAAGCTTGTTAATAAAATATTCAAAGTCCTAGTTACATGATCTCTGACTCGGTGTGAAAGGCTCTTGGCCTCAAGTTAAACCTCATCCGTAAAGTAACTCAACGCGAGATTGTCGTATCTTAATTTATTCTAACAAAATGTTAATTTACTTTTGTACTTTTATAAAAGATTATTTATTTTATAGTGATTTCTCAGTCTTTCAGCACGCGAGATTGTTTAATTCATTGAAAAATAATCATTGCATAGTAAACATGACCATGGAAACGAAGCTATCCACATGTTGACCACTTTCTCATGTAGCTAATCGTATTTTGGGATATTTAAAAACTAAATTTGAACGTTGTACTCGGGTGCTACTGACATGATAATACTTTTTCAACTTGAATAATTTTTTGTAAATCTTAGTTAAGTACGATCCATAAGGCCCAAAAATGGCAAATAGCTAAAATATCAACAGAATCTTAGTCGTTAGCATTTGAGAGGCGTTTATTACTTATTCTTTCTGATTCTTCCAGAAACAAACAGTTACGCTGTTTTCAACCACATCGATGTTTCGAATTTGTCTGCCTAAATATATGCATGCTTGGATTAGAATCCACAATTTCGTCTCTCATTTTGTGACTCGATTTTTTTGGTTTTAATTCTGAGCACATAAGCTATATTGGCTCTGGCCAAATGTCAATCAATGAGCGGTCCGTGCCCCGCTCTAAAGAGTACAAGTAAGGGGCTCTCAGCCTAGTTAACATTTGGCCATATTTTTTGCGGCGGGTTTAATTGCTTAATATAAAGACGGTCCGAGGCGTCTACATCGCATATAAATAATTTACATTTCGCATGGTCACGCACAAATCATATGAGGGGGAGCTGCACAGACAAAAACTGACAAAGCGGAAGTCTGACAGCCGAGCACTTCCCCGCCGCTTTCCATGATTGGGTGTGGAAATCGGAATGGTTTGGGCTTGGGTTCGGGCCTGGTCTGGGACTGTATGATGCGTACAAAAGTGACAGTTTAAACATGAAAACAACACTCAAAATGTTAATTGATATGCAAGGGCATAGAGGGGCGTGGCGTGACCTGGCAGCAGGCGTTCGGGGCGCACAATAAAAGTTTTGCTGCCTTTTTGGGACAATGAAACGGTTGGTCATGACAGTGAAATTCCTCTTTCACTGCTATCCGATGCCGGTTATCCTTCACATTCATTGTGATCAATATGTTCTACTATAAGAGCTTAAAGCCTATGATACCGGAAGGTAATTGTATATTTATTTTGTACATATTAGTGGCTGTTTCGTACCACATTGAATTATAAATGAATGGGTAGACAGAATTAGGTACTATGGAAATAGATTTGACATTTATAGACAGTTTGAAAATCGGTGAATAAATGAATTTTTATTGTAGTCTATTATTGGATATAAATTATTTTTCATGTTGTTGATGTTAAAATCATAGTTAAAAGTTCACTATTAATAATATAATATTTTTAAGCATATTTTAAAAGCTATAATTTTTAGCATCGATGAATGAGTTTCTTGATGCAGAATATTATTTGTACTGTATAGTATATGTTGACCTGCATTAAAATAATACAAAAATATATTTTAATTTGTATATTAAAACAAAGAACACTTCAAAGTAAATTAAAAATAGACACTTTAAACAAATTACGTTTTCGCGGCGGTTGCTTAAAAATATATTTAAGTATTTTGTTTACTAATTAGTATATTAGAGGTTTTCCAAGTGTTTCGAGAAAACGTCGACACCTGCACATAAGCAACAAGCAGTTAACCACAACAGCTGTTTACTGTGCCACTGCTTCCCAGCTGTATTGATTTATGTAGTTTTGTATTCCAATTAAACCGGTCACACTGTACGTAATCAGCAGGCATTTGATTGTACAGCTGTTATCTTGTTGTTCTATTAGCGTTCAGGTGTTTTGCTCTTTTATCGCTTGATTAATGAGAATGAACATCGATGAACTTAAATGACGACTGCCTCTGCAATATCCTGGAGTACCTGCCACTACCCGATCAAAATCGCCATGGCGCGAAGCTCGTTGCGGTACGAGCAGCTGCTGGGCGAGATAGTGTGGAGGAAAACCGCGTTATCGGGAGGTTTCCGTATCAGATGATATGTTGAAACCACTCAATAAAGAGGATTACATGTTCTTCTTTGAAGTGACGAGCGCCCATATGGAAAAGCTGAACATCTGGTAATGTACACGAAAAGGCCTTCGATTCGTATTTGGGGAGACATTTGCTGCGACCCGAGCTCGCATTCTACTTGTGCTTGAAGCTCACGAATCTGCGCGAGCTGTGCGTCACGGATGACTACATGAACAACAGCATGATACAAATTGTGAGCAAAAGTTGCCCCCATCTGCACAGCTTAAGTGTGTCGAGCGCCTATATAACGGGTCAGTTTATGGTCGACCTCCACAATTTGAAGACGCTCGTGGACGAGGGAATGCTCCATCGAGGCGCTGCACCTGGCTGACCTACTTACCCATCTCCAGTTACACCACCCTGGACGTCACTGCCAATAAATATAACATTGAGCAAACTATACTGCAAGCGCCCGCAGCTGGCCTGTTGCGCTTGCAACGATTTAGGCATCTCGGATGCCGAGAACCTCGGTTTTCGCATCGGCGAACAGCTGCCTGCGCTAAAGGAACTGGTCGTGAGCTACTCATGGGGTAAGGCGGAAGAATTGCAGACATGCTGGACGCCACGCGGCAACCTGGTATAAGTCATCCGACTCTAAATTCCCGAAGCGCCTTGCAATCGATTATGTGCAATGTGGTTGATGTGGAAGTAGCTCTAGAGCAGATCACGGGACTAGAAACCCGCTTGTCCGCGTGCCTCTCCTCGGTTTTGCGAGCTCTTAAAAATCATTTACAATGCAAATAGAGCATAGACATGTTTCCACTTTGAAGTTATTTTTTAAAGCCCTGCAATTAGACATTCTAATTTTGGCAAAGCGACATGCACGCAAGTACAGTGCGGCTTTACTTTGATGAACCGCATCTGGTTACATTGAGCTGTGCTGATTTAACAGAGATTTTTCAAAACGACAAATGTTTACACACAAAATCCCTTTTCAAAATTTTCGTTAGTTTTAAAACAAACAAAAAATCATCTGTTCCTAAGAAATATTTAATTATTGACTTCAGTTTCCAGTGAGATTCCATGGTTAAAGTGCAATTATTCGTATATTGAAAATTTAAATTGTTCTTCGGGATGATTTAAAATCAATAAAACAAAATGACAAAAGGAGACAACAAACTTTTACAAGTTCTTAGCGCGTTACTTATGAATTAATATATAGGCTATTAAAACAAAGTTGTTATTTCATAAAAAAAGAATATCGATTCTTCTTAATATTTTTTATTTTTAGTTATCTATTAGTTAGTCTATTATTGTTTTTACCCCTGATGGCATGAAATTCGATGAGTTAAATTTGTTTTAGACAAGTTGGTTGCCAAGAGACCGTAAAATGCTTATAATTTTTATAAAAAAAAATTAAGACAATAATATAATTATTTTTTGACGTTAATAAAATGAATTATTTTTTTATTATTAAAATTGATTTATATGATAAAAATCAACAATGATTATTACACATTAATTTTCAAATAAAAATCAAATCATAATCATTTTATTTTAAATTGTTTTTATTATTAAAAAATCAAAACAAGAATTGTCCTTGATTTTTCATTTGCTAAAAATTGAAATAAAAAATCAAATTTGAAATATCTTTTGATACAAAGGAGCTAAATCATTATGACCTACATATATTTATAAACTACGATTAATACCTTCAGATGATATATAATTATGTATGTTAATAAGTATTTCTGTTATGTATATTTAATATCTGTTTAGGCAGTTACTCAGGCCTCCCTATTCAGTGAGTAATGTATAGCTAGCAACAGGGTGGAATGGCAGAAAAATAATATTAGTGTAGTATGTTCATATATCAAATGCTCACTGTACTCAGTCCGAATGCATAAATATTATTACAAATACATTAGTAGCACTTGGCTACAACATCCATATATACAAAACCCAAGTTCAAGCACTTTGGTAATACGATCGCTCTTAAGTGCATTGATCTCCATAGTGCGAGTAGGCATATTGGCATGCGCTACAGTCCTCGTAACCACGTGCACATAATATCTCTAATATATATGCTTGCTAACAATTGTAATACTGGCAGCGCAGCTACGCGCGTCTTTAGCTATAACAACCAAAATGTATTAAGCTAAGAACAATTCAATAAATGAACTCAACGAAGCGGCTCGTTTTGCTCTTTCACTTATTAACTCATGGTGACCGTAAATTTAACACAAATATATTAGGCTGAACGTTAAAAGCGGTGTTTCTGACCTAGACGAACTACTGGATTGTCTAGGACACTGCAGGAGCTCTTGAAAGATCAATATTCAATATAACCAATATACATATAACATATCACTGAAGTCCCCAGATTTGCTTACAAAACTTTTGTATTAATTTCGAATTGAAATATTTAATTCACGCTTACAGACGATTTCCACAATTTTGAAGGCACAGAGCTTCGAAAATATTGATCACTGAAAACTTTAACTTTTGTTTTTGGACTATGCTTGATTATTTCATTTTACATCTGTAAAAGCTTCACATTTTTTAAACATCATAAGAAAATACACATTTCATGATTTCCCCAATTAGATACAATACAATTAGTTTCTCATAGTTTAGTAATACGGTCTATATTACTCTTCGTAACACTGAAGATATTTCTTTTATTTTGTACGTGTAACTGATTAACAGTCATTGATTAATTTATAATAAAATTAGTTTTGTTTCGTGAATCAATATCCATTTGTTATTAGGGTTAATGACATTTGTAAAAGAGAAAATCATCTTCACTTGTTGAAGCAGAACAAAATTTCAAAGTTGTATGAATAGGTGGACTCAAATAGGAGAACATTACTCCTGAGAAAATGCCCGTAACAAGGACAGCAGCAGCAAACATGCCGGCGGTGATTTGATATTTGGCATGAACAGTGCCGGGAGCATACATCATGCCCAAGGGAACTCAAAATAGCCGGAGCTGTAGGACATAATGATCCGTCAAATCAACCAATATACCCATTCATTTGTTATATAAACAGGCAGAGTCCTGACAATGTCCTTCGGCGCATAGTTGCAGAACCGCTAGAAGGGGAATGAAAACAACTCGCAGCACAACTGGAACAACACGATACTTGGGCTTGGGCCACTGTATCCACGATGTGGTCCAGACTGCCCAATGGCAAACACATTGAAGGTGAGGAAGCATGGTGACCAGTGTGACGATATTTGCTGCCAATAATAAAATTCATCGGATCCCTTAATGTCCGAATGGACAGCAGGAAAAACGGCACAGTGGTTACAAAGAAGGGTGAAAAATACGGTTAAAACAGCTGTGGCGAAGCTTTCTTAAATATTTGCCAATAAGGAACATTTAATTGGGATCTGGACTCTGATTTCTTTTTCGTTATTCAACATTTCGTAATGCCGATAGAATTTCGTCAAAGGCAGCGCGAAATAGGTATCAAAGCAAAAGAGTAAAATCAAGATTGCGGTCACGAAATAATATATAGCCGAAGTACGCATCGAACTGAAGAACGTCGCACAAAGCATTGACATAATTGTGGCAAAGCAGCCGCTAATGTTGGATCCCAGCACAACAGCACCCGTATATTTGGGAGGAAGAGCTGCAACCAGGCCGTAAATTGTACTTTGATAGATTCCATTGCACTGCAAATAGAAAGATAATAAATAAATAATTAGTTAATTGATTCAAAAAACAACATTTTATACCGAGAGATAGATCGAACGAAAGAGAGTGAGAGGTATATGGCGATTAAACGGAAATTAAATATTAAAATTTGTTAACTTATTCAGCTGACCAATGAGAAATGGGCTGAATTATTAAAGAGAAACAACGAATGAAGCTGATTGGTGGGCCCCAAGACAAAGGCATTTCGGATTTACTCGTATCCGTTGTTTCGTTCGTTTAAATCGGAACAAAGCGAAGTCGACTTACTCTCTCGATCAAGATACCTTTATATACATTTGAAGAGTTTTTATTGCGCTGATAAAAAGATAAAAAGTTATTATATTATATTATTGGGCTTTGAGCATGTATTTTTCATTTTGCCCTTCAATTTACATCCATCAATCTTAGAGACTTTCAGCTTTAAAATAGAAACACACTTGGATTGCCCCACGTAGTCGTTAACAAGTTAATTATGAACGAACTCCCTAGCATGTCAATCAATAAGGAATTGAACAATTGCGTGTGCATTAGAAATCTGGTGTATGTACATATATATATAAACAACGGTAGAGGACCAGCTCCGCCTACGATGGTATCGTGGTATCTCCTAGTCGGGCACCCCTAACTAGACAGCTTTTTTTGTACTTTTGTAACTTTTGCTATATAATGTACTCTGATGGATTAAAAACTTGATATTGGTTAATTATAAACTATTTACTGACAAATTTCTGAATACCTATGTATATCAATACTTACCATGTTTATGAGTACAATTGAGGTCATTGTTGTCCAAAAAAATATGCCGGGCCACTAAAAATAGACACAGACAAATGGAGTTGTTGTATATAAATATATATATGTTGGATGTAAAACACGTGCATACCTCGTATGAATCCAACATGGCAAGCACTACGGTTATAATAAGGATAACGATTTCGAATAGAATACTATAAACAATGCGGGTTGTGAGATCACCGCCGAAATTAATGAAAATATTTATCCAATTGAAGAGAACATTTGGAATCTGGGATGCAAAGCCCATATTCTGCATAAAGTTGCCGCGGTAGTTAGCTTCAGTTTTAATCGTGTAATTTTCACCCAGCTTGAAATCCTCGAAATACGATTTCGCTGTTATAAACATATTCCAAGGCATTAGAGTGCCCAATCCGTGAAGCACAAAGATGAAGAAGACCAACTTGTATTTATCAACAGGAGGCTGCAGATTCGAAACAATTTTCGACACCATGGAGCCTTTCCCTTTAGGATCAGTTTTCATCTGTGACTCCCACGAGGGATTAAGGGTCACCGGCGTTTTGCCCTCGATGAAAGGCGAGTCTTCGCCTTTGCTGATTACCATTTTGCTCTTTTTTTTATTTTATTTTTTCTTTACAGCTGATTGGTTCAAATAACAGGCGCGGCTCCAATTAACTGTTAATTAGTAGTTGCACGGTTGACAACAGGTTATGCGAGAATTCCAACGAGTAGTAGCAAAGTCTAGGGCTCGTTACGTCGGCCTCTGATGTAAGGCAAGAAAAGGCACTTTTTAACTGATAGATTAAAATTGAAAGCGATTATTTATGAAATCTCTGTCAATAAATAGATTACACTTATGTATTTACAAACGCATGTTGATAATAGCGTGGCTCACCCATTAAGATAACTCGTATTCGTTTGTGACAAGCGTTGCCACCTTTTCCAATACCATCTAGAACTGTTTAAGTTCAAAATGAATTAATTAATTCACCTGTGTAAAAAAAATATATAAATAAATATGTACTTCATAATATTAAACATGCGTTCTTTATTAAAATTCTGCATTATCTATTAAAAGGAATAACCATATTTTCTTTATTAGAGATTATTGATACATCATCCCTGCAGTTGACAATTTACAGACTATCGCTATTGTTATCGATAACCGGCATTTTTATAATAAGCGTGCGCTATTCTGTTCTGCATTTGTTAGGTAGAATTAACGGCAATGGCGATAATTCAATTGGGTGATTATATTGTTATACAACGACAAAAATATACAAAACTGCAAAAATTTGGAAGTCTTGATGCCACAGCAACGTTGGGTAAGGAACATCTGGAACTAAAATCTCTGTTGGATCAGCCATATGGCTCCACATTTAGATGTGCGTTAAAGAGTCCAAGGCGGGGCGAAACGTGGCGCTCAGCGACAAACAACAGCCTTGAGCCTGTGGCAGGCGAGAATGAATTACGAAGTATTAGAGACGTACTCATATTTCTAGCAGTGGAGCAAGACAATCGTGATATTAGCGACAATGGCGAGGCTCAGTCCGCTGAAATCATCGGTAAGTGGGATAGCAAATGAGGTATATGTCGTTATAAATTCTCTTTTGCTTTCATAGGACATTGAGCAGATGCGTGAGGAATGCAGCGAGGTCAGCAAGATCATTGAGAAGTTGGTTGAACAACTCGAAGACGTTCCACGCTCGCACCGAATACTCGCAGGACAAAATATCTGCTGAAGAAAGAGAAAAAGTATTTTGAGTTTTGTCCAAATTCGTCAGCCCACAATTCGTCTAATGGTCGATATATTCATCGGCAAGATCCTGATAAAATAATGGGCATACGTGTGGATACGCTCTCACAATAATATCATATTCGGCATATCCGGCTTTGGCAGCTACCTGTTGTACGAGAGCGGCACAAATGGCCTCCTTCCAGCGGCCATGCTTAACTCCATGGGCGCTGGCACAGATGCAACACTAGTCCATATGCATCCAGGCAATGTGCCGCAGAAGCAGGCGCTGCTGGCTCTCAAATTGCCCCTCGAACAGCAGCAACGTTGCATCTCTGTTAATTTGTATTCGGTGCTGCGGGAATTCTATCAAGGCGGCAAGTCAGAACCCACAGAATCAAAGGACGAGGAAGTGAAGGCAGAGGATGAGGTGACTGCAGAAGAACAGTGCGAAAATAATGAGCCCAGCAGCAAGAAAGTTAAATTGGAAGAGTCACCCAACTGTAAGTAATCTCTCTTTTTAGGTGATTGATATTTCTTCCAATAAAGAGCATCGACTTGAACCTAATGCCGTGGTGTCACCTACAGATCTCCAACCAAACAGTCTTTTGATTTTTTATTCGAATGCTTTCTGTTCTCGAAAATCTATAAGCTATATACATAACCATCCAACACGTGGACCACTCGATTTACTCTACAACCAAAGATATCTTCCTCTTGCAGTCACATTAATGGTATGTTCTTGTCTCTCTTTGTTTCTATTCTAAAGCAAATAAGGGTCCGCAGCGCTGGGCAAGTGGAGAATAAGCGCGCTGCCGCTTTGATGAATGAAAAATTTGATAGTCTAGTAATGGCACCAAAGGAGCATCCTTCGAGTATAATTACAGGCATTGGCTGCCACTGGTAAGACCCTCGCGACCCGTTGTAATCTTTGGCACGTGCAAGGAGCGCTCCAAGAACATACATGGAGTTGAAGGCAACAGGTAAGGTGACGAATCTACATCTGACCGCCAACTGGATGCGCACGTATCAAATACTGCCAATACGCACCCATCCGGAGGTCAACAATGAGCGGTAACAGTGGCCTATCTTTGACGGGGCTACACATTAAAATAGCAGGAAATCGCATATCGTTGCATTCAATAGGGGCTGAAGAAACGGAATGAAAGGATTCACTGATCCAGAATAACTAGTTACTAATCACAAACACAACCGAATAGTTTATTTAAAGCAAGAGTATTGAAGTCCATACTTCCTTAGGTAAATGAGTATCTAAATGATTATTTAGCGTAAGTCACAGAGGATTGTACAGTTGACAAAAATATCGAATTTGGCTAAAATCAGTTAATATTATTCCTGACACCTTTAATTATAACATTAAATATCTAAGCTTTAAGAACAAAGTTTCATGATTGTATATTCAACAGAAGATAAATAACTAAAAGATTTTTACGTAATTTTGATTTGCTTATTGCTTAAACGAATGTAAATACAGATTATATGCATAAACGAAAGTATTTTAGTCGACACGGTTAAGAGATCCGCTGATTTGCTAAATCCAGCGAATAACTACATATATTCCAATAATTGTACGTTTCTCGTAAACACATGCGCTAGAAATATGTATCTATATTTACACAGCGATGCAGCGACCGCAATCTGTGATATCGCGATCATTTGTCTAATTAGTAAAGGTCGTGTCAACGGACGGACGTCGAATTGCCTTCGTCTTTATATAGGGATCAACTCTGGTTCGTTGACCTGTTCGAGAATATACATACACAATTAACCGTATTGGGGCCTGTGTCGCCTCCTTTCGCCTGTTACATCCATCTTCAAAAAAGCATGATACCCCGATGATTCAGAGTATCAATACTGAAGCTTTGCACTAAATATAATTTTTTTTAATAAATAAATTTTGTGGGAATATATCTGGTAGCTGCTATAAGCGATTTAAATGGATCTGGCAATTATTTTACATAGCCGAGCAAATACTAAGTTGAGTTCTATCTTCGGTACGACGATTTTTGGCGAATAAGCAATGCAACCACATGCATATACTGGAATTCTATTGATGGAATAGCAATTGAATTCCATATATTGTATGCATGTATGGCAGCTTCCATTATATCTCGAAATCTTGTGAATTTAATTTTGAAGAGTTTATATCGTCTATATATGCAAGTTAAGCCTTTCTGTACAGACGGCACTGTACAGACGGCGATATTACCTTAAGATTTGCATTTCTTGTGTGTGATTCAATTCGTCCTGAGGAAGTTCCTGCAGCTAGAGTATGATCGAAGTCCTTGTGAATAAAGTTAACAACGATGATTAGGTTTATATTATAAGTTGTTGATTTATTCAAATATTTAATAAAGAATTTAATTCGATGTTGTCTCCAGTTCGGGTATCGCACCAGCTCTGCCCAAGCCGGTTGGCTTGGCATTCCATCAGACCGCTTCGCCGCTAGCGTCAGTGTTGACGCTGCACTAGCCGTCGGAGTCAGCAATTTGACTCCGCATGTTGTTGTTGTCGCTGGGTTGCGCAAGTGCAGGAAATCTGACTCTGCACTTGCAATTGTTGCCGGCCGGCTCTTGGCCGAAAACTGCTTATGCAGCGCCGTACTACATACGGCACTGGGTCGACGGTCGCATACTCTGTGCGGGGTAGGGTAAAGGTGGGAGCAGCTACGCGGCGGTCGTTGCCCGCGTAAACTTGCTGACTCGGCGCAGGGGGCGCCGGGATAGGAGGAGGGTTTCGCTCGTGTTAACTCCTCCCCCTTCAAATATCTGCGTCCCGCAGATTACTGGTGTTTCTCTGTAGTGGGCGGTGTATTTTGCGCCTCCAGCTCCGGAAACGCACCGCAGTGTTTTGGTATACCCTTCGTCGACGTTATTCTCCTCCACACAATGTAGATGAATGCCATTAGAGTTGCGCCGACCAACACCTCGAGTGTCGTAGACAGGTAGAATCTCCGGGATATCACGGACAGCTTCTTCAAGTTCTTCAACACTCGAGTGTCGTAGACAGGTAGAATCTCCGGGATATCACGGACAGCTTCTTCAAGTTCTCCAGGCCAAAATCATGAACGTATTCCAACGACAACTTGTAGCCAGCAGCGGTTACCTTTGTCAGTACCGCTGGCATTGCCATCATGTGGGTCGTTGAGTAGCTGCTAAAGTTCCTGTTTCCAACCGTGATTGTTTCGTTGGAATATTGTAGGATGAATGATCCCACCAGATGATGCTCCCCTGAAGTTCCAGTGATAGTGCCATTAAAGTTGGACAAAAAGATCGTGCCGTCATCCACCAGTTCGACAATTTCCCGGTCGTTCTTAAGGTAGCTGCATACGGCATGGCCTCCCTTCAGCAGCCTGGGAATGCAGCCATCCTCTGGCAGCAGTTTCAGGTCTTTTTCCTGGCAAACCGTGGTGTTTCCGATAGACAAGCACTGCCCCAGTACCGCGTAGGTCTCTTGTGGGTTTACAGCAAGTTTCTTGGACTCCAAGACGACTTGCATACCCTCGTTTACTACTGGGTAGAGCAACATCAGGCGGTACTTATCTTGCGTGACCTTGGGCATCGTCAGTACATATAGTATAGTCGTTCCATTCGTAAGAATGGACGGTCTTGAGAATTCAACCGCTTCCACAACATTCTCGTATGGGAGGCTTTCCATTTCCTCTAGCAGAAGTTCCACCTCTGCCCGGTCAAGCAGGTTGGTGTTGACGACAGAGGTTTTCGCTAACTGGCATGCTCTCGTGATTTCGTCGATCTGGGTGGCCAGTATAATTGCCTTGTGCAGGACCGTTGTTGCTGTGTGCGTTTCTCCATCGATGGCGTTTACCCTGGCGGTGACCTCATTGAGTTTTTGCAGCGATTCGTGGGCCGCGTCGAACAACCTGGTGTTAATCCTGATCTGCTGGTTGCCATTGCTTTTGACCTCATCTTGGGACCTCAGAATGGCGTTCCAGTCGGAGGCGTCGGGCGAGCCTGCAACCCATTTCCAGGCGGATCCTATCCAGTCTATGGACCGTGGTTTCCGTGTTGAGACCATCCTCGTGATCCCCTCCGCGGCTTTCGTAAGGTGATGGTCCACCAAGGCCTTGATCCTCATCACTAAGTCTGGAGGCTTCCTCTGTGGTCCTCTCGATGCTCTCCTGTAACCGCTCCAGATCGATGACGTGAGCGAGTTTGAATACCCCATTTATGCGCCACACGACTCCTTGTTGTAGCGGAACGACAGGGGCGTCATATCTAAAGATGTGTAGAGCTCTCACGCAGTTGAGGACAACCACCCTTGGGAAGAAAATGTTACTTAATTGCTCTTTTTTTTATATGTGAGTGCCTTTCTTTTACTTATTTTTATATAGTGTTTTATATTGTTTCGATTTTTATTGTTATTTTTTTTTTTGTGTTATTATTTGTGTGTTTTTTAGTGTTTCTTTATATGTGTTCTTAATCTACAGGGAGTTTGTGAAGCGTACTTATATTATTATTTGCAAATAAAAAATGATGGAAAACCTCGTTCAATTTCGTACGTCCGATTTGTGGAACGTTTTCCCAGATCGCGTTTTAATGGTGACCTTTCTATCTTCCTGAACTTCTTCCGACTTGAAACGGAGTTTTGATGGGGGTGCTACCATCGGCTATTTTGGGGCTAATAAAGTTCTTGTTTGCACCGGTATCTATCAAAAATTTCAAGGTAGCCCCATCCCTAGATCCATACTTTATGTATGGAACGCTAGAGAGGCGCCGCTCATAAAATTTGCTTTCCCCTCTACGTTTCCGTCGCCTCCCCCAGGAGTGAGCGGTTCCTCTGGCTGCGGTGCGCAACTCGACTCGCTTGCATCTTCACTACAATAAGTCTGCTCGAAATGAGTGTTACCTGCTGGATTTTCATACGCCTCATGTGAGACGGCCCCCGAAGGGTATCGGACCACATCTAAATTGTATAATCGCTGGGCCTTACGAAAAGGGTTGAGGTTCGAAGAGTTACTCGGGCCCCGCTTGAAACTTGAGCTGCCCTCGCCCTGGTTATTAAAACCTGAACGATATGATTGTCTCGACTGGTTGCTCTCCATTTTGATGGCAGGCCGGAAACCAGGAGATCTTTGAGGAAATTGGACGCTCCTAGGAGCGTAAGATTGATTCGCATGGAAAGGTGGGGAGTACCTAGGGGCGCCGGGGGGTCTGTACATAACGACAGGGGCCCTGTCAGCACGCTGGGCCGGGTAGATGGTTTCCTTTTTATTTTGCATGTCCAAGCAGATGGAGTATGCCTCAGGCAAAGTCCTGGGTCTTCGTATAATCAACCAGTTCGAAATATCCCCATCTAATCCCTAATAAAGGAACATCCAAGGCTCTGTCTCTAGATTACCTCTATTAAAGCGTCATAACCTCGGGGGTATGGTTCCCGTATTTCAAAGTATTTAAAATAAGAGAGAAGTGATATTGACCTGCATATAGTACGCGTCTAAGGGTCTTCCTCCTTGGGTGATTGAACTCCATTGATGCTCCAGGTGCGAGTTGTCGCGGCTTGTCAGCATAATGAAGCGCCCGAACCCGCTTAATTTCTGGCCAGTCGTCATTCTGAACGTCCCTCCGCAACAAGCGCCTTTGTCTGCGGCTACCCCGAATCTTTTGCCTAATGTGAAGAACTATAGACCGATAGAGATGGTCTTTCTTTAATGATGTCGTATTCTTTAAGTATTGCTTCTGACTTCAGCTATCCATGACAAGTAGTCATCCAACCTTGCCTTCGAAAGGCTGGAACTCCCTTCACATAATCCGGCAAAACAGAAACCTGAGTAAGCTCATACTCGTACGAGCACGCGTTCAAGGGCACAGTTGCTGCAACGACTGGCTAACACTTGCTGTGCGGTTCTATTTTCTCGACCTTGTCACCTAACTTCTTGAGGTGGTCCTTGAAAATATTCATCTGAGCAAGCACATTACCTAAGGTCGCCTCGAACCTAGTGAGGGTTTCTTTAATTTCCTCCATTTTCCACGAAACAAGTAATAACGTTGCAGTTAGGCGCAACTAACAGCGATATACTTTGTTCCCATAGGTGCATCTTATTTATTTTAATAAACATTTAATTAACGAAATATTCGGGCAATTAATTGCAAGCAACCAAACGTTTTTCCTTCACATACATACAGATTTTCACATGTACACACTATACGAGTATACACACAATTTACTATGTATGCATACAAAAGTTTGGATGCCAGAATATTCTAAGAAATGTGACTGAATTGGGAGTTTTTCGATCGTTTACTTTAGTTTTGTCAAAAGGCGCTCTAGCGATGGCCTTATTTGGTTTTAGTTAAAGAAATCCAGGTCAGGGCAGTGGCGATGGTGGTAAGCGCTATGCAAGCTATACTTAGGTGCGTGGGTTCGAATCCCGCAGAAAACTTTTTTTCAAAAATTATTTATTTTTTTGTTTTTTTAATATTTGTATATTTATTATAAAATGCTTGCTGCCAATTGATAATCATTTATAAACATACGCATATGAATTGTGCATTTAAGTAAAACTAAAACTGTTTTATGCTTTCCGATTTGCGACGCTGTTGTGGCAGGCAGTTTTTCTATGCATGCATATATGTATGTATGTAATATGTACGTGTATACACATCCAAAAGTGTATACATATTGCAAGAATTGCGATTGTATTGTTTTGTGTCGTCACAAACTGCTGATCAGCTGGTCAGCTGATCAGCTGTGAATTTATTTAGGTTTAGCTAACGATTACATGTGTTTTCAAAAGACCCAGGTTCGAATCCCGCTGGAAACTTTTTATTTATTAATCAAAAACTTATGAATTTTATTTTTTAAATTCATTAATATTATTATATTTATGTTAGAATGCTTTCTGCCATCATAGCAATTGCTACTAAGCTATTGTATGCATGAATTATGCAGTTGGCCACAACAAACTTCTTTGCCGATTTGCCACGCCCCCAGGCGGCGTAGACGCATAATTTTTTGCCAGTTCTTAGAAAGGGCCGAGGCTAACATGCCTGCAAAAATTTGGTTGCTTACATTCCAAAAATGCGAAAATTACAGGGTATTTTTCGATATGCCACGCCCCAAAGAGGCTGAAAAATTATTTTGGGGGATCGATAGAGGAGAAAAATTAGTAACTCACACATCCAATTTTCAAGCTTCTAGCTCTAAAACTGTAGGAGATATAAACTTTTGCGGTTTGCCACGCCCTTGTGGGGCGTAGATATATCTACCATAGCTTATTAGTCTTGGGTTGTCAACCCGAGTATACATGCAAAATTTCAGGTCTCTAGTGTCAATAGTGTTCAAAATATAGCACAATTGAAAAATCACTATATATTCAGGTCCGATTTGCCACGCCCCCAATGGGCGTAGACATAAAACTTTTTGATAGATCTTCTTAGAATCATAACATTAACTCACATGCAAAATTTCAGCGTTCTAGCTTAACGGTGTAGAAGATACGTATTTCCCGATTTGCCACGCCCCCAATGGGCGTAGATATATCCGCCATAGCTTTTTGAACTTGGGTTGTCACCCCGAGTATACATTTCAATTGCAACTCTCTAGCTCATCATCTAGTATGATAACTTAACTATGGGCGGAAGAGTTTCCGATTTGCCACGCCCCTAGTGGGCGGATCGGGAAATTTTTACACTTTATAATTCGGGAACATATATGAGTATATGTTTAAATTTCAAGTCTCTAGCTCTAATAGCGCCGAAAAATATTGCGTTCATACGGACAGACGGACAGACGGACAGACGGGCGGACAGCAAGACGGACATTGCACAAACCCAATATACTTTTTTCCCTTCGGGAACAAAGTATAAAAAGCAAAGATCAGTGCCTCAAGCAGATTAAAGAGAAAGAGTACGGTTAACTAGAATTTTACTTGATTTTCAGTAAATTTTATTTACTATATGCGAAAAAGGAAAAGCAAGAAGAGTAGTCGGTCAAGATAAAAAAGACAAATTTCTCGTATATAATATCAAAAGAGGCTTTCCGACACCTTTATTGTTTATTCTTTTCTTTATTTTTCTTTTACTTTATTTCTGATACGCTTCACTCACCCCTTGTTACACGATGTGTTATTCGTTAGTTGATCAGTTGGCACTCACAATAGGCAAGCTCTAAAGAAGAAGAACAAATGTTAGTATTTAATATTAAAATTTGGGATACAATTAATTATATGAGATTAAATTTTGGGCGAATGAGTTCTCGATGTGCGGTTTACATATTCTTTGTTTCTCTTAAGTATTTTCATTTATTTCAAAAATTTTGTGTTACTTTAATTATTTTCGTTTAATTTCGTTTTATTCTCTTCTGCAACTTGAAACAATTAGTCGGCACTGGGCGCGGTGGGCCGTATTGCTCCTTTTCAGCTTATGCCTACTAATGGTACGGTTACGCACACAACTCACTAGGCGGCTCTCTCTGTGCGGTTAGCACTTGAGCGTATCTAGCAAGCTGCCACACACCACTTAACTTTGTTATATTTTTACAATTATAATTTTGACTTGCCGTTCGCAAACAAGTTGCCGCAACGGTTTTCGTTTTCTTTTTATCTTTTTATCGGATAACTCTTTTTGCGCTCGTGGATTCCATGCTGTTCGATTAGGAACATGCAGACCACCGCAGCGGGTAGGTTATTTCGTTTATTTATC
The DNA here is from genome assembly GCA_030914385.1 of Drosophila antonietae. Classification (NCBI taxonomy): domain Eukaryota; kingdom Metazoa; phylum Arthropoda; class Insecta; order Diptera; family Drosophilidae; genus Drosophila; species Drosophila antonietae. Next base: position 1,999 of record JAUESO010000604.1, on the reverse strand, counting down.
GCAACACTTTACACTCGTGAACTCTCAGTCACATACGACTATGATGGGATGATCACCGCAGTGGATTTGTTGCATATTTCGTTATAGTGAACTCTTTGCGCTCGTGGGTTATGTTTGCCACATTTAAGACGAACAACACCACCGCAGCGGGTTAGTCACTCATTTCTTTTTATACTTTGTTCCCGAAGGGGAAAAAGTATATTGGGTTTGTGCAATGTCCGTCTTGCTGTCCGTCCGTCTGTCCGTCTGTCCGTCTGTCCGTATGAACGCAATATTTTTCGGCGCTATTAGAGCTAGAGACTTGAAATTTTAAACATATACTCATATATGTTCCCGAATTATAAAGTGTAAAAATTTTCCCGATCCGCCCACTAGGGGCGTGGCAAATCGGAAAACTCTTCCGCCCATAGTTAAGTTATCATACTAGATGATGAGCTAGAGAGTTGCAATTTGAAATGTATACTCGGGGTGACAACCCAAGTTCAAAAAGCTATGGCGGATATATCTACGCCCATTGGGGGCGTGGCAAATCGGGAAATACGTATCTTCTACACCGTTAAAGCTAGAACGCTGAAATTTTGCATGTGAGTTAATGTTATGATTCTAAGAAGATCGATCAAAAGTTTTATGTCTACGCCCTTGGGGGCGTGGCAAATCGGACCTGAATATATAGTGATTTTTCAAATTGTGCTATATTTTGAACACTATTGACACTAGAGACTTGAAATTTTGCATGTATACTCGGGTTGACAACCCAAGACTAATAAGCTATGGTAGATATATCTACGCCCACAGGGGGCGTGGCAAACCGCAAAAGTTTATATCTCCTACAGTTTTAGAGCTAGAAGCTTGAAAATTGGATGGTTGAGTTACTAATGTTCTCCTCTATCGATCCCCCAAAAATAATTTTTCAGCCTCTTTGGGGGCGTGGCATATCGAAAAATACCCTGTAATTTTCGCATTTTTGGAATGTAAGCAACCAAATTTTGCAGGCATGTTAGGCTCGGCCCTTTCTAAGAACTGGCAAAAAATTATGCGTCTACCCCCCTGGGGGTGGGCAAATCGGCAAAGAAGTTGTTGTGGCCAACTGCATAATTCATGCATACAATAGCTTAGTAGCAATTGCTAAGATGCAAAAAAAAGCATTTAACATAAATATAATAATATTAATGAATTTTAAAAATAAAATTCATAAGTTTTGATTAATAAATAAAAAGTTCCAGCGGGATTCGAACCTGGGTCTTTTGAAAACAACATGTAATCGTTAGCTAAACCTAAATAAATTCACAGCTGATCAGCTGACCAGCTGATCAGCAGCTTGTGACGTCACAAAACAATACAATCGCAATTCTTGCAATATGTATACACTTTTGGATGTGTATACACGTACACATGCATACATACATATATGCATGTATAGAAAAACTGCCTGCCACACAGCGTCGCAAATCGGAAAGCATAAAGCAGTTTAGCTTTTACTTAAATGCACAATTCATATGCGTATGTTTATAAATGATTATCAATGGCAGCAAGCATTTTATAATAAATATACAAATATTAAAAAATAAAAAATAAATAATTTTTGAAAAAAAGTTTTGCGGGATTCGAACCCACGCACCTAAGTATAGCTTGTGTAGCGCTTACCACCAGCGCCACTGCCCTGACTTGAGTTTCGTTAACAAACCAAATAAGGCATTGCTAGAGCGCCTTTGACAAAACTAAAGTAAGGATCGAAAATTCTCAATTCAGTCACAATTCTTAGAATATTCTGGCATCCGAACTTTTGTATGTATAATAGAAAATTGTGTATACTCGTATAGTGTGTACATGTGTAAATCTGTATGTATGTGTAGGGAAAACGTTTGTTGCTTGCCATGTACGTTTGCTAATTGCTGAAATATTTCGTTAATTAATGTTTATTAAATAAATAAGATGCACCTATGGGAACAAAGTATATCGCTGTTAGTTGCGCCTAACTGCAACGTTCTTACTTGTTTGT
>JAUESO010000603.1:0-12734 GCA_030914385.1 Drosophila antonietae | reverse complement strand
CTTTGTATATAGAATACGAATAAAATCAAATATATGGTTTAGAATAGTATATTTGTGCCGATTTACCATGAACTTAACACTAGTTTGATTTTTTATTCATATATAGTGAGAGTATAGGCATATCTGGGCCAACTGTTGATCTTTGTATATAGAATACGAATAAAATTAAATATAAGGTTTAGAATAGTATATGTGCGCCGATTTACCATGAAATTAACACTAGTTTAAATTTTTATTAGAGTATATGTGTGTCGATTTACCTTGATCATAACACTAGTATGATATTTAATTCATTTTCCGTGAATATGGGCATATCTGGTCCAACTGTTGATCTTTGTATATAGAATACGAATAAAATCAAATATATGGTGTAGAAGAGTATGTTTGCGCCGATTTACCATGAACATAATATTAGTCTGATTTTCTATTCATTTATAGTAAGTATAAGCATATCTAAGCCAACTGTTGACTTTTGTATACAGAATACGAGTAAGATCAAATATGTGGTTTAGAATAGTATATTTGTGCCGATTTACCATGAACTTAACACTAGTTTGATTTTGTATTCATATATAGTGAGAGGATAGGCATATCTGGGCCAACTGTTGATCTTTGTAAATAGAATACGAATAAAATCAAATATATGGTTTAGAATAGTATATTTGTGCCGATTTACCATGAACTTAACACTAGTTTGATTTTCTATTTATATATAGTGAGAGTATAGGCATATCTGGGCCAACCGTTGATCTTTGTATACAGAATACGAATAAAATCAAATATATGGTGTAGAAGAGTATGTTTGCGCCGATTTACCATGAACATAATATTAGTCTGATTTTCTATTCATTTATAGTAAGTATAAGCATATCTAAGCCAACTGTTGACTTTTGTATACAGAATACGAGTAAGATCAAATATGTGGTTTAGAATAGTATATTTGTGCCGATTTACCATGAACTTAACACTAGTTTGATTTTTTATTCATATATAGTGAGAGGATAGGCATATCTGGGCCAACTGTTGATCTTTGTAATAGAATACGAATAAAATCAAATATATGGTTTAGAATAGTATATTTGTGCCGATTTACCATGCTCTTAACACTAGTTTGATTTTTTATTCATATATAGTGAGAGTATAGGCATATCTGGGTCAACTGTTGATCTTTGTATATAGAATACGAATAAAATTAAATATAAGGTTTAGAATAGTATATGTGCGCCGATTTACCATGAAATTAACACTAGTTTAAATTTTTATTAGAGTATATGGGTGTCGATTTACCTTGATCATAACACTAGTATGATATTTAATTCATTTTCCGTGAATATGGGCATATCTGGTCCAACTGTTGATCTTTGTATATAGAATACGAATAACATCAAATATATGGTGTAGAAGAGTATGTTTGCGCCGATTTACCATGAACATAATATTAGTCTGATTTTCTATTCATTTATAGTAAGTATAGGCATATCTAAGCCAACTGTTGACTTTTGTATATAGAATACGAATAAAAACAAATATATGGTTTAGAATAGTATATTTGTGCCGATTACCAGAACTTAACACTAGTTTGGATTTTTGTATTCATATATAGTGAGAGTATAGCATATCTGGGCCAACCTGTCTGATCTTGTATATAGAATACGAACTCAAAATCAAATATATGGTTTAGAATAGTATATTTTTGCCGATTTACCATGAACTTAACACTAGTTTGATTTTTATTCATATATAGTGAGATTATAGGCATATCTGGGCCAACTGTTGATCTTTGTATATAGAATACGAATAAAATCAAATATATGGTTAAGAATAGTATATTTTTGCCGATTTACCATGAACTTAACACTAGTTTGATTTTGTATTTATATATAGTGAGAGTATAGGCATATCTGGGCCAACCGTTGATCTTTGTATATAGAATACGAATAAAATCAAATATATGGTTTAGAATAGTATATTTTTGCCGATTTACCATGAACTTAACACTAGTTTGATTTTTTATTCATATATAGTGAGAGTATAGGCATATCTGGGCCAACTGTTGATCTTTGTATATAGAATACGAATAAAATCAAATATATGGTGTAGAAGAGTATGTTTGCGCCGATTTACCATGAACATAATATTAGTCTGATTTTCTATTCATTTATAGTAAGTATAAGCATATCTAAGCCAACTGTTGACTTTTGTATACAGAATACTGGTAAGATCAAATATGTGGTGTAGAATAGTTTATTTGTGCCGATTTACCATGAACTTAACACTAGTTTGATTTTTATTCATTTATAGTAAGTATTGGCATATCTAATCAAACTGTTGACTTTTGTATATAGAATACGAATAAAATCAAATATATGGTTTAGAATAGTATATTTTTGCCGATTTACCATGAACTTAACACTAGTTTGATTTTTTATTCATATATAGTGAGAGTATAGGCATATCTGGGCCAACTGTTGATCTTTGTATATAGAATACGAATAAAATTAAATATATGGTTTAGAATAGTATATGTGCGCCGATTTACCATGAAATTAACACTAGTTTAAATTTTTATTAGAGTATATGTGTGTCGATTTACCTTGATCATAACACTAGTATGATATTTAATTCATTTTCCGTGAATATGGGCATATCTGGGCCAACTGTTGATTTTTGCCTATAGAATACGAATAAAATCAAATATGTTTTGTAGCAGAGTACGGTTGCGCCGATTTACCATGAACATAATACTAGTTTGATTTTTCATTCATTTATATTGAGTATAGACATATCTAATCCAACTGTTGATCTTTGTATATAGAATACGAATAAAATCAAATATATGGTGTAGTCTTCTACGATTTACCATGAACATAATATTAGTCTGATTTTCTATTCATTTATAGTAAGTATAGGCATATCTAAGCCAACTGTTGACTTTTGTATAAAGAATTCGAATAAAATCAAATATGTGGTGTAGCAGAGTAAGTTTGCGCCGATTTACTATGAACATTACACTAGTTTGATTTTTTATGTATTTATAGTGAATATAGGGATATCTGGGCCAATTGTTGATTTTTGTATATAGAATACGAATAAAACAAATATAAGGTTTAGAATAGTATATGTGCGCCGATTTACCATGAAATTAACACTAGTCTAAATTTTTATTAGAGTATATGTGTGTCGATTTACCTTGATCATAACACCAGTATGATATTTAATTCATTTTCCGTGAATATGGGCATATCTGGTCCAACTGTTGATCTTTGTATATAGAATACGAATAAAATCAAATATATGGTGTAGAAGAGTATGTTTGCGCCGATTTACCATGAACATAATATTAGTCTGATTTTCTATTCATTTATAGTAAGTATAGGCATATCTAATCAAACTGTTGACTTTTTTATATAGAATACGAATAAAAACAAATATATGGTTTAGAATAGTATATTTTTAGCGATTGACCATGAACTTAACACTAGTTTGATTTTTTATTCATATATAGTGAGAGTATAGGCATATCTGGGCCAACTGTTGATCTTTGTATATAGAATACGAATAAAATTAAATATAAGGTTTAGAATAGTATATGTGCGCCGATTTACCATGAAATTAACACTAGTTTAAATTTTTATTAGAGTATATGTGTGTCGATTTACCTTGATCATAACACTAGTATGATATTTAATTCATTTTCCGTGAATATGGGCATATCTGGTCCAACTGTTGATCTTTGTATATAGAATACGAATAAAATCAAATATATGGTGTAGAAGAGTATGTTTGCGCCGATTTACCATGAACATAATATTAGTCTTGATTTCTATTCATTATAGTAAGTATAGCATATCTAAGCCAACTGTTTGACTTTTTGTATACAGAATACGAGTAAGATCAAATATGTGGTTTAGAATAGTATATTGGTGGCCGATTTACCATGAACTTAACACTATTTTGATTTTTGTATTCATATATAGTGAGAGGATAGCATATCTGGGCCAACTGTTTCTTTGTTAATAGAATACGAATAAAATCAAATATATGGTTTTAGAATAGTATATTTGTGCCGATTACCATGAACTTAACACTAGTTTGATTTTGTATTCATATATAGTGAGAGTATAGGCATATCTGGGCCAACTGTTGATCTTTGTATATAGAATACGAATAAAATCAAATATATGGTTTAGAATAGTATATTTGGCCGATTTTACCATGAACTTACACTATGTCTGATTTTTCTTATATTATAGTGAGAGTATAGGCATATCTGGGCCAACTGTTGATCTTTGTATATAGAATACGAATAAAATCAAATATGTTTTGTAGCAGAGTACGGTTGCGCCGATTTACCATGAACATAATACTAGTTTGATTTTTCATTCATTTATATTGAGTATAGGCATATCTAAGCCAACTGTTGACTTTTGTATACAGAATACGAGTAAGATCAAATATGTGGTTTAGAATAGTATATTTGTGCCGATTTACCATGAACTTAACACTAGTTTGATTTTTTATTCATATATAGTGAGAGTATAGGCATATCTGGGCCAACTGTTGATCTTTGTAAATAGAATACGAATAAAATCAAATATATGGTTTAGAATAGTATATTTGTGCCGATTTACCATGAACTTAACACTAGTTTAAATTTTTATTAGAGTATATGTGTGTCGATTTACCTTGATCATAACACTAGTATGATATTTAATTCATTTTCCGTGAATATGGGCATATCTGGTCCAACTGTTGATTTTTTCGTATATAGGAATACGAATAAAATCAAATATATGGTGTAGAAGAGTATGTTTGCGCCGATTTACCATGAACATAATATTAGTCTGATTTTCTATTCATTTATAGTAAGTATAAGCATATCTAAGCCAACTGTTGACTTTTGTATACAGAATACGAGTAAGATCAAATATGTGGTGTAGAATAGTTTATTTGTGCCGATTTACCATGAACTTAACACTAGTTTGATTTTTATTCATTTATAGTAAGTATTGGCATATCTAATCAAACTGTTGACTTTTGTATATAGAATACGAATAAAAACAAATATATGGTTTAGAATAGTATATTTTTGCCGATTTACCATGAACTTAACACTAGTTTGATTTTTTATTCATATATAGTGAGAGTATAGGCATATCTGGGCCAACTGTTGATCTTTGTATATAGAATACGAATAAAATCAAATATATGGTTTAGAATAGTATATTTTTGCCGATTTACCATGCACTTAACACTAGTTTGATTTTTTATTCATATATAGTGAGAGTATAGGCATATCTGGGCCAACTGTTGATCTTTGTATATAGAATACGAATAAAATTAAATATAAGGTTTAGAATAGTATATGTGCGCCGATTTACCATGAAATTAACACTAGTTTAAATTTTTATTAGAGTATATGTGTGTCGATTTACCTTGATCATAACACTAGTATGATATTTAATTCATTTTCCGTGAATATGGGCATATCTGGTCCAACTGTTGATCTTTGTATATAGAATACGAATAAAATCAAATATATGGTGTAGAAGAGTATGTTTGCGCCGATTTACCATGAACATAATATTAGTCTGATTTTCTATTCATTTATAGTAAGTATAAGCATATCTAAGCCAACTGTTGACTTTTGTATACAGAATACGAGTAAGATCAAATATGTGGTTTAGAATAGTATATTTGTGCCGATTTACCATGAACTTAACACTAGTTTGATTTTGTATTCATATATAGTGAGAGTATAGGCATATCTGGGCCAACTGTTGATCTTTGTAAATAGAATACGAATAAAATCAAATATATGGTTTAGAATAGTATATTTGTGCCGATTTACCATGAACTTAACACTAGTTTGATTTTCTATTTATATATAGTGAGAGTATAGGCATATCTGGGCCAACCGTTGATCTTTGTATACAGAATACGAATAAAATCAAATATATGGTTTAGAATAGTATATTTTTGCCGATTTACCATGCTCTTAACACTAGTTTGATTTTTTATTCATATATAGTGAGAGTATAGGCATATCTGGGCCAACTGTTGATCTTTGTATATAGAATACGAATAAAATTAAATATAAGGTTTAGAATAGTATATGTGCGCCGATTTACCATGAAATTAACACTAGTTTAAATTTTTATTAGAGTATATGGGTGTCGATTTACCTTGATCATAACACTAGTATGATATTTAATTCATTTTCCGTGAATATGGGCATATCTGGTCCAACTGTTGATCTTTGTATATAGAATACGAATAAAAACAAATATATGGTTTAGAATAGTATATTTGTGCCGATTTACCATGCTCTTAACACTAGTTTGATTTTGTATTCATATATAGTGAGAGTATAGGCATATCTGGGCCAACTGCTGATCTTCGTATATAGAATACGAATAAAATCAAATATGTGGTTTAGAATAGTATATTTGTGCCGATTTACCATGAACTTAACACTAGTTTGATTTTCTATTTATATATAGTGAGAGTATAGGCATATCTGGGCCAACCGTTGATCTTTGTATACAGAATACGAATAAAATCAAATATATGGTTTAGAATAGTATATTTGTGCCGATTTACCATGAACTTAACACTAGTTTGATTTTCTATTTATATATAGTGAGAGTATAGGCATATCTGGGCCAACCGTTGATCTTTGTATACAGAATACGAATAAAATCAAATATATGGTTTAGAATAGTATACTTTTGCCGATTTACCATGAACTTAACACTAGTTTGATTTTTTATTCATATATAGTGAGAGTATAGGCATATCTGGGCCAACTGTTGATCTTTGTAAATAGAATACGAATAAAATCAAATATATGGTGTAGAAGAGTATGTTTGCGCCGATTTACCATGAACATAATATTAGTCTGATTTTCTATTCATTTATAGTAAGTATAAGCATATCTAAGCCAACTGTTGACTTTTGTATACAGAATACGAGTAAGATCAAATATGTGGTGTAGAATAGTTTATTTGTGCCGATTTACCATGAACTTAACACTAGTTTGATTTTTATTCATTTATAGTAAGTATTGGCATATCTAATCAAACTGTTGACTTTTGTATATAGAATACGAATAAAATTAAATATAAGGTTTAGAATAGTATATTTTTGCCTGTTTACCATGAACTTAACACTAGTTTGATTTTTTATTCATATATAGTGAGAGTATAGTTATATCTGGGCCAACTGTTGATCTTTGTATATAGAATACGAATAAAATTAAATATAAGGTTTAGAATAGTATATGTGCGCCGATTTACCATGAAATTAACACTAGTTTAAATTTTTATTAGAGTATATGTGTGTCGATTTACCTTGATCATAACACTAGTATGATATTTAATTCATTTTCCGTGAATATGGGCATATCTGGGCCAACTGTTGATTTTTGCCTATAGAATACGACTAAAATCAAATATGTTTTGTAGCAGAGTACGGTTGCGCCGATTTACCATGAACATAATACTAGTTTGATTTTTCATTCATGTATATTGAGTATAGGCATATCTAATCCAACTGTTGATCTTTGTATATAGAATACGAATAAAATCAAATATATGGTGTAGAAGAGTATGTGTTCGTCGATTTACCATGAACATAATATTAGTCTGATTTTCTATTCATTTATAGTAAGTATAGGCATATCTAAGCCAACTGTTGACTTTTGTATAAAGAATTCGAATAAAATCAAATATGTGGTGTAGCAGAGTAAGTTTGCGCCGATTTACTATGAACATTACACTAGTTTGATTTTTTATGTATTTATAGTGAATATAGGGATATCTGGGCCAATTGTTGATTTTTGTATATAGAATACGAATAAAATCAAATATATGGTTTAGAATAGTATATTTTTAGCGATTGACCATGAACTTAACACTAGTTTGATTTTGTATTCATATATAGTGAGAGTATAGGCATATCTGGGCCAACTGTTGATCTTTGTATATAGAATACGAATAAAATCAAATATATGGTTTAGAATAGTATGTTTGCGCCGATTTACGATGAACATAATATTAGTCTGATTTTCAATTCATTTATAGTGAGTATAGGTATATTTGGTCCAATTGTTGATTTTTGTATATAGAATACGAATAAAATTAAATATAAGGTTTAGAATAGTATATGTGCGCCGATTTACCAAGAAATTAACACTAGTTTAAATTTTTATTAGAGTATATGTGTGTCGATTTACCTTGATCATAACACTAGTATGATATTTAATTCATTTTCCGTGAATATGGGCATATCTGGTCCAACTGTTGATCTTTGTATATAGAATACGACATAAATCAAATATATGGTGTAGAAGAGTATGTTTGCGCCGATTTACCATGAACATAATATTAGTCTGATTTTCTATTCATTTATAGTAAGTATAGGCATATCTAAGCCAACTGTTGACTTTTGTATATAGAATACGAATAAAAACAAATATATGGTTTAGAATAGTATATTTGTGCCGATTTACCATGAACTTAACACTAGTTTGATTTTGTATTCATATATAGTGAGAGTATAGGCATATCTGGGCCAACCGTTGATCTTTGTATATAGAATACGAATAAAATCAAATATATGGTTTAGAATAGTATATTTTTGCCGATTTACCATGAACTTAACACTATTTTGATTTTTTATGCATATATAGTGAGAGTATAGCATTTCTGGGCCAACTGTTGATCTTTGTATATAGAATACGAATAAAATCAAATATATGGTGTAAAAGAGTATGTTTGCGCCGATTTACCATGAACATAATATTAGTCTGATTTTCTATTCATTTATAGTAAGTATAGGCATATCTAAGCCAACTGTTGATCTTTGTATATAGAATACGAATAAAATCAAATATATGGTTTAGAATAGTATATGTGTGCCGATTTACCATGAACTTAACACTAGTTTGATTTTTTATTCATTTATAGTGAATATAGGCATATCTGGGCCAATTGTTGATTTTTGTATATAGAATACGAATAAAAACAAATATATGGTTTATAATAGTATATTTTTAGCGATTGACCATGAACTTAACACTAGTTTGATTTTGTATTCATATATAGTGAGAGTATAGGCATATCTGGGCCAACCGTTGATCTTTGTATATAGAATACGAATAAAAACAAATATATGGTTTAGAATAGTATATTTTTAGCGATTGACCATGAACTTAACACTAGTTTGATTTTGTATTCATATATAGTGAGAGTATAGGCATATCTGGGCCAACTGTTGATCTTTGTATATAGAATACGAATAAAATCAAATATATGGTTTAGAATAGTATGTTTGCGCCGATTTACGATGAACATAATATTAGTCTGATTTTCAATTCATTTATAGTGAGTATAGGTATATTTGGTCCAATTGTTGATTTTTGTATATAGAATACGAATAAAATTAAATATAAGGTTTAGAATAGTATATGTGCGCCGATTTACCAAGAAATTAACACTAGTTTAAATTTTTATTAGAGTATATGTGTGTCGATTTACCTTGATCATAACACTAGTATGATATTTAATTCATTTTCCGTGAATATGGGCATATCTGGTCCAACTGTTGATCTTTGTATATAGAATACGACATAAATCAAATATATGGTGTAGAAGAGTATGTTTGCGCCGATTTACCATGAACATAATATTAGTCTGATTTTCTATTCATTTATAGTAAGTATAGGCATATCTAAGCCAACTGTTGACTTTTGTATATAGAATACGAATAAAAACAAATATATGGTTTAGAATAGTATATTTGTGCCGATTTACCATGAACTTAACACTAGTTTGATTTTGTATTCATATATAGAGAGTATAGGCATATCTGGGCCAACCGTTGATCTTTGTATATAGAATACGAATAAAAACAAATATATGGTTTAGAATAGTATATTTGTGCCGATTTACCATGAACTTAACACTAGTTTGATTTTTTATTCATATATAGTGAGAGTATAGGCATATCTGGGCCAACTGTTGATCTTTGTATATAGAATACGAATAAAATTAAATATAAGGTTTAGAATAGTATATGTGCGCCGATTTACCATGAAATTAACACTAGTTTAAATTTTTATTAGAGTATATGTGTGTCGATTTACCTTGATCATAACACTAGTATGATATTTAATTCATTTTCCGTGAATATGGGCATATCTGGTCCAACTGTTGATCTTTGTATATAGAATACGAATAAAATCAAATATATGGTGTAGAAGAGTTTGCGCCGATTTACCATGAACATAATATTAGTCTGATTTTCTATTCATTTATAGTAAGTATAAGCATATCTAAGCCAACTGTTGACTTTTGTATACAGAATACGAGTAAGATCAAATATGTGGTTTAGAATAGAATATTTGTGCCGATTTACCATGAACTTAACACTAGTTTGATTTTGTATTCATATATAGTGAGAGTATAGGCATATCTGGGCCAACTGTTGATCTTTGTAAATAGAATACGAATAAAATCAAATATATGGTTTAGAATAGTATATTTGTGCCGATTTACCATGAACTTAACACTAGTTTGATTTTCTATTTATATATAGTGAGAGTATAGGCATATCTGGGCCAACCGTTGATCTTTGTATACAGAATACGAATAAAATCAAATATATGGTTTAGAATAGTATATTTTTGCCGATTTACCATGAACTTACCACTAGTTTGATTTTTTATTCATATATAGAGTGAGTGTATAGGCATATCTGGGCCAACTGTTGATCTTTGTATATAGAATACGAATAAAATTAAATATAAGGTTTAGAATAGTATATGTGCGCCGATTTACCATGAAATTAACACTAGTTTAAATTTTTATTAGAGTATATGTGTGTCGATTTACCTTGATCATAACACTAGTATGATATTTAATTCATTTTCCGTGAATATGGGCATATCTGGTCCAACTGTTGATCTTTGTATATAGAATACGAATAAAATTAAATATAAGGTTTAGAATAGTATATGTGCGCCGATTTACCATGAAATTAACACTAGTTTAAATTTTTATTAGAGTATATGTGTGTCGATTTACCTTGATCATAACACTAGTATGATATTTAATTCATTTTCCGTGAATATGGGCATATCTGGGCCAACTGTTGATTTTTGCCTATAGAATACGAATAAAATCAAATATGTTTTGTAGCAGAGTACGGTTGCGCCGATTTACCATGAACATAATACTAGTTTGATTTTTCATTCATTTATATTGAGTATAGACATATCTAATCCAACTGTTGATCTTTGTATATAGAATACGAATAAAATCAAATATATGGTGTAGTCTTCTACGATTTACCATGAACATAATATTAGTCTGATTTTCTATTCATTTATAGTAAGTATAGGCATATCTAAGCCAACTGTTGACTTTTGTATAAAGAATTCGAATAAAATCAAATATGTGGTGTAGCAGAGTAAGTTTGCGCCGATTTTACTATGACATTACACTAGTTTTGATTTTTTTATGTATTTATAGTGAATATAGGGATATCTGGGCCAATTGTTGATTTTTGTATATAAAATACGAATAAAATCAAATATATGGTTTAGAATAGTATGTTTGCGCCGATTTACCATGAACGAAATATTAGTCTGATTTTCAATTCATTTATAGTGAGTATAGGCATATTTGGTCCAATTGTTGATTTTTGTATATAGAATACGAATAAAATTAAATATAAGGTTTAGAATAGTATATGTGCGCCGATTTACCATGAAATTAACACTAGTCTAAATTTTTATTAGAGTATATGTGTGTCGATTTACCTTGATCATAACACTAGTATGATATTTAATTCATTTTCCGTGAATATGGGCACATCTGGTCCAACTGTTGATCTTTGTATATAGAATACGAATAAAATCAAATATATGGTGTAGAAGAGTATGTTTGCGCCGATTTACCATGAACATAATATTAGTCTGATTTTCTATTCATTTATAGTAAGTATAGGCATATCTAATCAAACTGTTGACTTTTTATATAGAATACGAATAAAAACAAATATATGGTTTAGAATAGTATATTTTTAGCGATTGACCATGAACTTAACACTAGTTTGATTTTGTATTCATATATAGTGAGAGTATAGGCATATCTGGGCCAACTGTTGATCTTCGTATATAGAATACGAATAAATCAAATATATGGTTTAGAATAGTATGTTTGCGCCGATTTACGATGAACATAATATTAGTCTGATTTTCAATTCATTTATAGTGAGTATAGGTATATTTGGTCCAATTGTTGATTTTTGTATATAGAATACGAATAAAATTAAATATAAGGTTTAGAATAGTATATGTGCGCCGATTTACCAAGAAATTAACACTAGTTTAAATTTTTATTAGAGTATATGTGTGTCGATTTACCTTGATCATAACACTAGTATGATATTTAATTCATTTTCCGTGAATATGGGCATATCTGGTCCAACTGTTGATCTTTGTATATAGAATACGACATAAATCAAATATATGGTGTAGAAGAGTATGTTGCGCCGCCGATTTACCATGAACATAATATTAGTGTGATTTTCTATTCATTATAGTAAGTATAGGCATATCTAAGCCAACTGTTGACTTTTGTATATAGAATATACGAATAAAACAAATATATGGTTTAGAATAGTATATTTTTGCCGATTTACCATGAACTTAACACTAGTTTGATTTT
>JAUESO010000602.1:0-18901 GCA_030914385.1 Drosophila antonietae | reverse complement strand
ATATATTGACAAATCGTGAGTCAAACTAAAGAAAACTAAAATTATATAAACATAAAGCCTAAACAGAAGTACAAAACATTTAGAATAACAATAGTGTCACCAACCCGATGGAGGTGTTTTATTTGCCAGACCGGCCAGCTATGCCCCAATTCACAGCCAAAAATGGTCAGTGATACTAATTGAAACTAAGAAAAAATAGAATGTGTTAATTGAAAACTTAAATTAGAGTTATAGGTTCTTAGGTATGATATTAACCTAACAATTTATAATAATTCTTAAAATAAAAATTATTAGTGAGAAAAGAAAACTAATAAAAATACAAAATTAGAGATGAAGAAAGAAAATAAAGATAGGAATAGAAAATATAAAAGTCAGCAGCATCCAAACTCAACTCAGGGCATTTCGAGTAACTACATTAAGATGAGCTGAAAGCAATGATTTTATTAGAGGAAGAGAGAGTTCTGAGGAAAATACGTGATAATATTTATTATAATTAACACATAAGACATGAAAAGCGTAATGTAATGAATAATCTGCGGTGCACTGTGGTAATTGTAAGGGGGCGATAGTTCCTGGTAATTCGGGAAGGAACAGAAAAATGGAGCCGCATTAACAAGCTGGGCGAGTTAATGTTACCAATGATTAAGTTGTGTAGGAATGTAATACCTAAAATTGTCCTACGATTAACTAATGATGGCAGGTCAATAAGTAGAAGCCTACTATAATAGGAAGGTAAACGCAAATTGTTGTCCCAATTTAGACAATTTATCGGAGAACTCAGATATATCTAAGGATCTTGCATGGTCTAACACTTTCCGAAATATTCACATAATTCCATACAGTTGCAAAAAGCGGCCTGAGCGAAAAAAAATTGACGTTTTTCGAGGTATAACAAGCTATAACCGGAGTATTTTTCATTCGACTTCTTTATGGCATACCATTTCAGAAGCGTCCTTTATCGGAGAACTCAGATATATCTAAGGATCTGGCATGGTCTAAGAACTTTCCGAAATATTCACATAATTCCATACTGTTGCAAAAAGCGGGCCTGAGCGAAAAAAAATTGACGTTTTCGAGGTATAACAAGCTATAAGCGGAGTATTTTCATTCGACTTCTTTATGGCATACCATTTCAGAAGCGTCCTTTATCGGAGAACTCAGATATATCTAAGGATCTGGCATGGTCTAAGAACTTTCCGAAATATTCACATAATTCCATACTGTTGCAAAAAGCGGCCTGAGCGAAAAAAAATTGACGTTTTTCGAGGTATAACAAGCTATAAGCGGAGTATTTTTCATTCGACTTCTTTATGGCATACCATTTCAGAAGCGTCCTTTATCGGAGAACTCAGATATATCTAAGGATCTGGCATGGTCTAAGAACTTTCCGAAATATTCACATAATTCCATACTGTTGCAAAAAGCGGCCTGAGCGAAAAAAATTGACTATTTTCGAGGTATAACAAGCTATAAGCGGAGTATTTTTCATTCGACTTCTTTATGGCATACCATTTCAGAAGCGTCCTTTATCGGAGAACTCAGATATATCTAAGGATCTGGCATGGTCTAAGAACTTTCCGAAATATTCACATAATTCCATACTGTTGCAAAAAGCGGCCTGAGCGAAAAAAAATTGACGTTTTCGAGGTATAACAAGCTATAAGCGGAGTATTTTTCATTCGACTTCTTTATGGCATACCATTTCAGAAGCGTCCTTTATCGGAGAACTCAGATATATCTAAGGATCTGGCATGGTCTAAGAACTTTCCGAAATATTCACATAATTCCATACTGTTGCAAAAAGCGGCCTGAGCGAAAAAAATTGACTATTTTCGAGGTATAACAAGCTATAAGCGGAGTATTTTTCATTCGACTTCTTTATGGCATACCATTTCAGAAGCGTCCTTTATCGGAGAACTCAGATATATCTAAGGATCTGGCATGGTCTAAGAACTTTCCGAAATATTCACATAATTCCATACTGTTGCAAAAAGCGGCCTGAGCGAAAAAAATTGACGTTTTTCGAGGTATAACAAGCTATAAGCGGAGTATTTTTCATTCGACTTCTTTATGGCATACCATTTCAGAAGCGTCCTTTATCGGAGAACTCAGATATATCTAAGGATCTGGCATGGTCTAAGAACTTTCCGAAATATTCACATAATTCCATACTGTTGCAAAAAGCGGCCTGAGCGAAAAAAAATTGACGTTTTTCGAGGTATAACAAGCTATAAGCGGAGTATTTTTCATTCGACTTCTTTATGGCATACCATTTCAGAAGCGTCCTTTATCGGAGAACTCAGATATATCTAAGGATCTGGCATGGTCTAAGAACTTTCCGAAATATTCACATAATTCCATACTGTTGCAAAAAGCGGCCTGAGCGAAAAAAAATTGACGTTTTTCGAGGTATAACAAGCTATAAGCGGAGTATTTTTCATTCGACTTCTTTATGGCATACCATTTCAGAAGCGTCCTTTATCGGAGAACTCAGATATATCTAAGGATCTGGCATGGTCTAAGAACTTTCCGAAATATTCACATAATTCCATACTGTTGCAAAAAGCGGCCTGAGCGAAAAAAATTGACTATTTTCGAGGTATAACAAGCTATAAGCGGAGTATTTTTCATTCGACTTCTTTATGGCATACCATTTCAGAAGCGTCCTTTATCGGAGAACTCAGATATATCTAAGGATCTGGCATGGTCTAAGAACTTTCCGAAATATTCACATAATTCCATACTGTTGCAAAAAGCGGCCTGAGCGAAAAAAATTGACTATTTTCGAGGTATAACAAGCTATAAGCGGAGTATTTTTCATTCGACTTCTTTATGGCATACCATTTCAGAAGCGTCCTTTATCGGAGAACTCAGATATATCTAAGGATCTGGCATGGTCTAAGAACTTTCCGAAATATTCACATAATTCCATACTGTTGCAAAAAGCGGCCTGAGCGAAAAAAAATTGACTATTTTCGAGGTATAACAAGCTATAAGCGGAGTATTTTTCATTCGACTTCTTTATGGCATACCATTTCAGAAGCGTCCTTTATCGGAGAACTCAGATATATCTAAGGATCTGGCATGGTCTAAGAACTTTCCGAAATATTCACATAATTCCATACTGTTGCAAAAAGCGGCCTGAGCGAAAAAAATTGACTATTTTCGAGGTATAACAAGCTATAAGCGGAGTATTTTTCATTCGACTTCTTTATGGCATACCATTTCAGAAGCGTCCTTTATCGGAGAACTCAGATATATCTAAGGATCTGGCATGGTCTAAGAACTTTCCGAAATATTCACATAATTCCATACTGTTGCAAAAAGCGGCCTGAGCGAAAAAAAATTGACGTTTTTCGAGGTATAACAAGCTATAAGCGGAGTATTTTTCATTCGACTTCTTTATGGCATACCATTTCAGAAGCGTCCTTTATCGGAGAACTCAGATATATCTAAGGATCTGGCATGGTCTAAGAACTTTCCGAAATATTCACATAATTCCATACTGTTGCAAAAAGCGGCCTGAGCGAAAAAAAATTGACGTTTTTCGAGGTATAACAAGCTATAAGCGGAGTATTTTTCATTCGACTTCTTTATGGCATACCATTTCAGAAGCGTCCTTTATCGGAGAACTCAGATATATCTAAGGATCTGGCATGGTCTAAGAACTTTCCGAAATATTCACATAATTCCATACTGTTGCAAAAAGCGGCCTGAGCGAAAAAAATTGACTATTTTCGAGGTATAACAAGCTATAAGCGGAGTATTTTTCATTCGACTTCTTTATGGCATACCATTTCAGAAGCGTCCTTTATCGGAGAACTCAGATATATCTAAGGATCTGGCATGGTCTAAGAACTTTCCGAAATATTCACATAATTCCATACTGTTGCAAAAAGCGGCCTGAGCGAAAAAAATTGACTATTTTCGAGGTATAACAAGCTATAAGCGGAGTATTTTTCATTCGACTTCTTTATGGCATACCATTTCAGAAGCGTCCTTTATCGGAGAACTCAGATATATCTAAGGATCTGGCATGGTCTAAGAACTTTCCGAAATATTCACATAATTCCATACTGTTGCAAAAAGCGGCCTGAGCGAAAAAAATTGACTATTTTCGAGGTATAACAAGCTATAAGCGGAGTATTTTTCATTCGACTTCTTTATGGCATACCATTTCAGAAGCGTCCTTTATCGGAGAACTCAGATATATCTAAGGATCTGGCATGGTCTAAGAACTTTCCGAAATATTCACATAATTCCATACTGTTGCAAAAAGCGGCCTGAGCGAAAAAAATTGACTATTTTCGAGGTATAACAAGCTATAAGCGGAGTATTTTTCATTCGACTTCTTTATGGCATACCATTTCAGAAGCGTCCTTTATCGGAGAACTCAGATATATCTAAGGATCTGGCATGGTCTAAGAACTTTCCGAAATATTCACATAATTCCATACTGTTGCAAAAAGCGGCCTGAGCGAAAAAAATTGACTATTTTCGAGGTATAACAAGCTATAAGCGGAGTATTTTTCATTCGACTTCTTTATGGCATACCATTTCAGAAGCGTCCTTTATCGGAGAACTCAGATATATCTAAGGATCTGGCATGGTCTAAGAACTTTCCGAAATATTCACATAATTCCATACTGTTGCAAAAAGCGGCCTGAGCGAAAAAAAATTGACGTTTTTCGAGGTATAACAAGCTATAAGCGGAGTATTTTTCATTCGACTTCTTTATGGCATACCATTTCAGAAGCGTCCTTTATCGGAGAACTCAGATATATCTAAGGATCTGGCATGGTCTAAGAACTTTCCGAAATATTCACATAATTCCATACTGTTGCAAAAAGCGGCCTGAGCGAAAAAAAATTGACTATTTTCGAGGTATAACAAGCTATAAGCGGAGTATTTTTCATTCGACTTCTTTATGGCATACCATTTCAGAAGCGTCCTTTATCGGAGAACTCAGATATATCTAAGGATCTGGCATGGTCTAAGAACTTTCCGAAATATTCACATAATTCCATACTGTTGCAAAAAGCGGCCTGAGCGAAAAAAATTGACTATTTTCGAGGTATAACAAGCTATAAGCGGAGTATTTTTCATTCGACTTCTTTATGGCATACCATTTCAGAAGCGTCCTTTATCGGAGAACTCAGATATATCTAAGGATCTGGCATGGTCTAAGAACTTTCCGAAATATTCACATAATTCCATACTGTTGCAAAAAGCGGCCTGAGCGAAAAAAAATTGACTATTTTCGAGGTATAACAAGCTATAAGCGGAGTATTTTTCATTCGACTTCTTTATGGCATACCATTTCAGAAGCGTCCTTTATCGGAGAACTCAGATATATCTAAGGATCTGGCATGGTCTAAGAACTTTCCGAAATATTCACATAATTCCATACTGTTGCAAAAAGCGGCCTGAGCGAAAAAAATTGACGTATTTTCGAGGTATAACAAGCTATAAGCGGAGTATTTTTCATTCGACTTCTTTATGGCATACCATTTCAGAAGCGTCCTTTATCGGAGAACTCAGATATATCTAAGGATCTGGCATGGTCTAAGAACTTTCCGAAATATTCACATAATTCCATACTGTTGCAAAAAGCGGCCTGAGCGAAAAAAATTGACGTATTTTCGAGGTATAACAAGCTATAAGCGGAGTATTTTTCATTCGACTTCTTTATGGCATACCATTTCAGAAGCGTCCTTTATCGGAGAACTCAGATATATCTAAGGATCTGGCATGGTCTAAGAACTTTCCGAAATATTCACATAATTCCATACTGTTGCAAAAAGCGGCCTGAGCGAAAAAAAATTGACGTTTTTCGAGGTATAACAAGCTATAAGCGGAGTATTTTTCATTCGACTTCTTTATGGCATACCATTTCAGAAGCGTCCTTTATCGGAGAACTCAGATATATCTAAGGATCTGGCATGGTCTAAGAACTTTCCGAAATATTCACATAATTCCATACTGTTGCAAAAAGCGGCCTGAGCGAAAAAAATTGACGTATTTTCGAGGTATAACAAGCTATAAGCGGAGTATTTTTCATTCGACTTCTTTATGGCATACCATTTCAGAAGCGTCCTTTATCGGAGAACTCAGATATATCTAAGGATCTGGCATGGTCTAAGAACTTTCCGAAATATTCACATAATTCCATACTGTTGCAAAAAGCGGCCTGAGCGAAAAAAATTGACGTATTTTCGAGGTATAACAAGCTATAAGCGGAGTATTTTTCATTCGACTTCTTTATGGCATACCATTTCAGAAGCGTCCTTTATCGGAGAACTCAGATATATCTAAGGATCTGGCATGGTCTAAGAACTTTCCGAAATATTCACATAATTCCATACTGTTGCAAAAAGCGGCCTGAGCGAAAAAAATTGACTATTTTCGAGGTATAACAAGCTATAAGCGGAGTATTTTTCATTCGACTTCTTTATGGCATACCATTTCAGAAGCGTCCTTTATCGGAGAACTCAGATATATCTAAGGATCTGGCATGGTCTAAGAACTTTCCGAAATATTCACATAATTCCATACTGTTGCAAAAAGCGGCCTGAGCGAAAAAAATTGACTATTTTCGAGGTATAACAAGCTATAAGCGGAGTATTTTTCATTCGACTTCTTTATGGCATACCATTTCAGAAGCGTCCTTTATCGGAGAACTCAGATATATCTAAGGATCTGGCATGGTCTAAGAACTTTCCGAAATATTCACATAATTCCATACTGTTGCAAAAAGCGGCCTGAGCGAAAAAAATTGACGTATTTTCGAGGTATAACAAGCTATAAGCGGAGTATTTTTCATTCGACTTCTTTATGGCATACCATTTCAGAAGCGTCCTTTATCGGAGAACTCAGATATATCTAAGGATCTGGCATGGTCTAAGAACTTTCCGAAATATTCACATAATTCCATACTGTTGCAAAAAGCGGCCTGAGCGAAAAAAATTGACTATTTTCGAGGTATAACAAGCTATAAGCGGAGTATTTTTCATTCGACTTCTTTATGGCATACCATTTCAGAAGCGTCCTTTATCGGAGAACTCAGATATATCTAAGGATCTGGCATGGTCTAAGAACTTTCCGAAATATTCACATAATTCCATACTGTTGCAAAAAGCGGCCTGAGCGAAAAAAATTGACGTTTTCGAGGTATAACAAGCTATAAGCGGAGTATTTTTCATTCGACTTCTTTATGGCATACCATTTCAGAAGCGTCCTTTATCGGAGAACTCAGATATATCTAAGGATCTGGCATGGTCTAAGAACTTTCCGAAATATTCACATAATTCCATACTGTTGCAAAAAGCGGCCTGAGCGAAAAAAAATTGACGTTTTCGAGGTATAACAAGCTATAAGCGGAGTATTTTTCATTCGACTTCTTTATGGCATACCATTTCAGAAGCGTCCTTTATCGGAGAACTCAGATATATCTAAGGATCTGGCATGGTCTAAGAACTTTCCGAAATATTCACATAATTCCATACTGTTGCAAAAAGCGGCCTGAGCGAAAAAAAATTGACGTTTTTCGAGGTATAACAAGCTATAAGCGGAGTATTTTTCATTCGACTTCTTTATGGCATACCATTTCAGAAGCGTCCTTTATCGGAGAACTCAGATATATCTAAGGATCTGGCATGGTCTAAGAACTTTCCGAAATATTCACATAATTCCATACTGTTGCAAAAAGCGGCCTGAGCGAAAAAAATTGACTATTTTCGAGGTATAACAAGCTATAAGCGGAGTATTTTTCATTCGACTTCTTTATGGCATACCATTTCAGAAGCGTCCTTTATCGGAGAACTCAGATATATCTAAGGATCTGGCATGGTCTAAGAACTTTCCGAAATATTCACATAATTCCATACTGTTGCAAAAAGCGGCCTGAGCGAAAAAAAATTGACGTTTTTCGAGGTATAACAAGCTATAAGCGGAGTATTTTTCATTCGACTTCTTTATGGCATACCATTTCAGAAGCGTCCTTTATCGGAGAACTCAGATATATCTAAGGATCTGGCATGGTCTAAGAACTTTCCGAAATATTCACATAATTCCATACTGTTGCAAAAAGCGGCCTGAGCGAAAAAAAATTGACTATTTTCGAGGTATAACAAGCTATAAGCGGAGTATTTTTCATTCGACTTCTTTATGGCATACCATTTCAGAAGCGTCCTTTATCGGAGAACTCAGATATATCTAAGGATCTGGCATGGTCTAAGAACTTTCCGAAATATTCACATAATTCCATACTGTTGCAAAAAGCGGCCTGAGCGAAAAAAATTGACTATTTTCGAGGTATAACAAGCTATAAGCGGAGTATTTTTCATTCGACTTCTTTATGGCATACCATTTCAGAAGCGTCCTTTATCGGAGAACTCAGATATATCTAAGGATCTGGCATGGTCTAAGAACTTTCCGAAATATTCACATAATTCCATACTGTTGCAAAAAGCGGCCTGAGCGAAAAAAAATTGACGTTTTCGAGGTATAACAAGCTATAAGCGGAGTATTTTTCATTCGACTTCTTTATGGCATACCATTTCAGAAGCGTCCTTTATCGGAGAACTCAGATATATCTAAGGATCTGGCATGGTCTAAGAACTTTCCGAAATATTCACATAATTCCATACTGTTGCAAAAAGCGGCCTGAGCGAAAAAAAATTGACGTTTTTCGAGGTATAACAAGCTATAAGCGGAGTATTTTTCATTCGACTTCTTTATGGCATACCATTTCAGAAGCGTCCTTTATCGGAGAACTCAGATATATCTAAGGATCTGGCATGGTCTAAGAACTTTCCGAAATATTCACATAATTCCATACTGTTGCAAAAAGCGGCCTGAGCGAAAAAAATTGACTATTTTCGAGGTATAACAAGCTATAAGCGGAGTATTTTTCATTCGACTTCTTTATGGCATACCATTTCAGAAGCGTCCTTTATCGGAGAACTCAGATATATCTAAGGATCTGGCATGGTCTAAGAACTTTCCGAAATATTCACATAATTCCATACTGTTGCAAAAAGCGGCCTGAGCGAAAAAAATTGACTATTTTCGAGGTATAACAAGCTATAAGCGGAGTATTTTTCATTCGACTTCTTTATGGCATACCATTTCAGAAGCGTCCTTTATCGGAGAACTCAGATATATCTAAGGATCTGGCATGGTCTAAGAACTTTCCGAAATATTCACATAATTCCATACTGTTGCAAAAAGCGGCCTGAGCGAAAAAAATTGACTATTTTCGAGGTATAACAAGCTATAAGCGGAGTATTTTTCATTCGACTTCTTTATGGCATACCATTTCAGAAGCGTCCTTTATCGGAGAACTCAGATATATCTAAGGATCTGGCATGGTCTAAGAACTTTCCGAAATATTCACATAATTCCATACTGTTGCAAAAAGCGGCCTGAGCGAAAAAAATTGACTATTTTCGAGGTATAACAAGCTATAAGCGGAGTATTTTTCATTCGACTTCTTTATGGCATACCATTTCAGAAGCGTCCTTTATCGGAGAACTCAGATATATCTAAGGATCTGGCATGGTCTAAGAACTTTCCGAAATATTCACATAATTCCATACTGTTGCAAAAAGCGGCCTGAGCGAAAAAAATTGACTATTTTCGAGGTATAACAAGCTATAAGCGGAGTATTTTTCATTCGACTTCTTTATGGCATACCATTTCAGAAGCGTCCTTTATCGGAGAACTCAGATATATCTAAGGATCTGGCATGGTCTAAGAACTTTCCGAAATATTCACATAATTCCATACTGTTGCAAAAAGCGGCCTGAGCGAAAAAAATTGACTATTTTCGAGGTATAACAAGCTATAAGCGGAGTATTTTTCATTCGACTTCTTTATGGCATACCATTTCAGAAGCGTCCTTTATCGGAGAACTCAGATATATCTAAGGATCTGGCATGGTCTAAGAACTTTCCGAAATATTCACATAATTCCATACTGTTGCAAAAAGCGGCCTGAGCGAAAAAAATTGACTATTTTCGAGGTATAACAAGCTATAAGCGGAGTATTTTTCATTCGACTTCTTTATGGCATACCATTTCAGAAGCGTCCTTTATCGGAGAACTCAGATATATCTAAGGATCTGGCATGGTCTAAGAACTTTCCGAAATATTCACATAATTCCATACTGTTGCAAAAAGCGGCCTGAGCGAAAAAAATTGACTATTTTCGAGGTATAACAAGCTATAAGCGGAGTATTTTTCATTCGACTTCTTTATGGCATACCATTTCAGAAGCGTCCTTTATCGGAGAACTCAGATATATCTAAGGATCTGGCATGGTCTAAGAACTTTCCGAAATATTCACATAATTCCATACTGTTGCAAAAAGCGGCCTGAGCGAAAAAAAATTGACTATTTTCGAGGTATAACAAGCTATAAGCGGAGTATTTTTCATTCGACTTCTTTATGGCATACCATTTCAGAAGCGTCCTTTATCGGAGAACTCAGATATATCTAAGGATCTGGCATGGTCTAAGAACTTTCCGAAATATTCACATAATTCCATACTGTTGCAAAAAGCGGCCTGAGCGAAAAAAATTGACTATTTTCGAGGTATAACAAGCTATAAGCGGAGTATTTTTCATTCGACTTCTTTATGGCATACCATTTCAGAAGCGTCCTTTATCGGAGAACTCAGATATATCTAAGGATCTGGCATGGTCTAAGAACTTTCCGAAATATTCACATAATTCCATACTGTTGCAAAAAGCGGCCTGAGCGAAAAAAATGACTATTTTCGAGGTATAACAAGCTATAAGCGGAGTATTTTTCATTCGACTTCTTCTTCTTCTTTATGGCATACCATTTCAGAAGCGTCCTTTATCGGAGAACTCAGATATATCTAAGGATCTGGCATGGTCTAAGAACTTTCCGAAATATTCACATAATTCCATACTGTTGCAAAAAGCGGCCTGAGCGAAAAAAAATTGACGTTTTTCGAGGTATAACAAGCTATAAGCGGAGTATTTTTCATTCGACTTCTTTATGGCATACCATTTCAGAAGCGTCCTTTATCGGAGAACTCAGATATATCTAAGGATCTGGCATGGTCTAAGAACTTTCCGAAATATTCACATAATTCCATACTGTTGCAAAAAGCGGCCTGAGCGAAAAAAATTGACTATTTTCGAGGTATAACAAGCTATAAGCGGAGTATTTTTCATTCGACTTCTTTATGGCATACCATTTCAGAAGCGTCCTTTATCGGAGAACTCAGATATATCTAAGGATCTGGCATGGTCTAAGAACTTTCCGAAATATTCACATAATTCCATACTGTTGCAAAAAGCGGCCTGAGCGAAAAAAATTGACTATTTTCGAGGTATAACAAGCTATAAGCGGAGTATTTTTCATTCGACTTCTTTATGGCATACCATTTCAGAAGCGTCCTTTATCGGAGAACTCAGATATATCTAAGGATCTGGCATGGTCTAAGAACTTTCCGAAATATTCACATAATTCCATACTGTTGCAAAAAGCGGCCTGAGCGAAAAAAATTGACTATTTTCGAGGTATAACAAGCTATAAGCGGAGTATTTTTCATTCGACTTCTTTATGGCATACCATTTCAGAAGCGTCCTTTATCGGAGAACTCAGATATATCTAAGGATCTGGCATGGTCTAAGAACTTTCCGAAATATTCACATAATTCCATACTGTTGCAAAAAGCGGCCTGAGCGAAAAAAATTGACGTATTTTCGAGGTATAACAAGCTATAAGCGGAGTATTTTTCATTCGACTTCTTTATGGCATACCATTTCAGAAGCGTCCTTTATCGGAGAACTCAGATATATCTAAGGATCTGGCATGGTCTAAGAACTTTCCGAAATATTCACATAATTCCATACTGTTGCAAAAAGCGGCCTGAGCGAAAAAAATTGACGTATTTTCGAGGTATAACAAGCTATAAGCGGAGTATTTTTCATTCGACTTCTTTATGGCATACCATTTCAGAAGCGTCCTTTATCGGAGAACTCAGATATATCTAAGGATCTGGCATGGTCTAAGAACTTTCCGAAATATTCACATAATTCCATACTGTTGCAAAAAGCGGCCTGAGCGAAAAAAATTGACTATTTTCGAGGTATAACAAGCTATAAGCGGAGTATTTTTCATTCGACTTCTTTATGGCATACCATTTCAGAAGCGTCCTTTATCGGAGAACTCAGATATATCTAAGGATCTGGCATGGTCTAAGAACTTTCCGAAATATTCACATAATTCCATACTGTTGCAAAAAGCGGCCTGAGCGAAAAAAATTGACGTATTTTCGAGGTATAACAAGCTATAAGCGGAGTATTTTTCATTCGACTTCTTTATGGCATACCATTTCAGAAGCGTCCTTTATCGGAGAACTCAGATATATCTAAGGATCTGGCATGGTCTAAGAACTTTCCGAAATATTCACATAATTCCATACTGTTGCAAAAAGCGGCCTGAGCGAAAAAAATTGACTATTTTCGAGGTATAACAAGCTATAAGCGGAGTATTTTTCATTCGACTTCTTTATGGCATACCATTTCAGAAGCGTCCTTTATCGGAGAACTCAGATATATCTAAGGATCTGGCATGGTCTAAGAACTTTCCGAAATATTCACATAATTCCATACTGTTGCAAAAAGCGGCCTGAGCGAAAAAAATTGACGTATTTTCGAGGTATAACAAGCTATAAGCGGAGTATTTTTCATTCGACTTCTTTATGGCATACCATTTCAGAAGCGTCCTTTATCGGAGAACTCAGATATATCTAAGGATCTGGCATGGTCTAAGAACTTTCCGAAATATTCACATAATTCCATACTGTTGCAAAAAGCGGCCTGAGCGAAAAAAATTGACTATTTTCGAGGTATAACAAGCTATAAGCGGAGTATTTTTCATTCGACTTCTTTATGGCATACCATTTCAGAAGCGTCCTTTATCGGAGAACTCAGATATATCTAAGGATCTGGCATGGTCTAAGAACTTTCCGAAATATTCACATAATTCCATACTGTTGCAAAAAGCGGCCTGAGCGAAAAAAATTGACTATTTTCGAGGTATAACAAGCTATAAGCGGAGTATTTTTCATTCGACTTCTTTATGGCATACCATTTCAGAAGCGTCCTTTATCGGAGAACTCAGATATATCTAAGGATCTGGCATGGTCTAAGAACTTTCCGAAATATTCACATAATTCCATACTGTTGCAAAAAGCGGCCTGAGCGAAAAAAATTGACTATTTTCGAGGTATAACAAGCTATAAGCGGAGTATTTTTCATTCGACTTCTTTATGGCATACCATTTCAGAAGCGTCCTTTATCGGAGAACTCAGATATATCTAAGGATCTGGCATGGTCTAAGAACTTTCCGAAATATTCACATAATTCCATACTGTTGCAAAAAGCGGCCTGAGCGAAAAAAATTGACTATTTTCGAGGTATAACAAGCTATAAGCGGAGTATTTTTCATTCGACTTCTTTATGGCATACCATTTCAGAAGCGTCCTTTATCGGAGAACTCAGATATATCTAAGGATCTGGCATGGTCTAAGAACTTTCCGAAATATTCACATAATTCCATACTGTTGCAAAAAGCGGCCTGAGCGAAAAAAATTGACTATTTTCGAGGTATAACAAGCTATAAGCGGAGTATTTTTCATTCGACTTCTTTATGGCATACCATTTCAGAAGCGTCCTTTATCGGAGAACTCAGATATATCTAAGGATCTGGCATGGTCTAAGAACTTTCCGAAATATTCACATAATTCCATACTGTTGCAAAAAGCGGCCTGAGCGAAAAAAATTGACTATTTTCGAGGTATAACAAGCTATAAGCGGAGTATTTTTCATTCGACTTCTTTATGGCATACCATTTCAGAAGCGTCCTTTATCGGAGAACTCAGATATATCTAAGGATCTGGCATGGTCTAAGAACTTTCCGAAATATTCACATAATTCCATACTGTTGCAAAAAGCGGCCTGAGCGAAAAAAATTGACTATTTTCGAGGTATAACAAGCTATAAGCGGAGTATTTTTCATTCGACTTCTTTATGGCATACCATTTCAGAAGCGTCCTTTATCGGAGAACTCAGATATATCTAAGGATCTGGCATGGTCTAAGAACTTTCCGAAATATTCACATAATTCCATACTGTTGCAAAAAGCGGCCTGAGCGAAAAAAATTGACTATTTTCGAGGTATAACAAGCTATAAGCGGAGTATTTTTCATTCGACTTCTTTATGGCATACCATTTCAGAAGCGTCCTTTATCGGAGAACTCAGATATATCTAAGGATCTGGCATGGTCTAAGAACTTTCCGAAATATTCACATAATTCCATACTGTTGCAAAAAGCGGCCTGAGCGAAAAAAAATTGACTATTTTCGAGGTATAACAAGCTATAAGCGGAGTATTTTTCATTCGACTTCTTTATGGCATACCATTTCAGAAGCGTCCTTTATCGGAGAACTCAGATATATCTAAGGATCTGGCATGGTCTAAGAACTTCCGAAATATTCACATAATTCCATACTGTTGCAAAAAGCGGCCTGAGCGAAAAAAATTGACTATTTTCGAGTTATAACAAGCTATAAGCGGAGTATTTTTCATTCGACTTCTTTATGGCATACCATTTCAGAAGCGTCCTTTATCGGAGAACTCAGATATATCTAAGGATCTGGCATGGTCTAAGAACTTTCCGAAATATTCACATATTCCATACTGTTGCAAAAGCGGCCTGAGCGAAAAAAAATTGACGTTTTTCGAGGTATAACAAGCTATAAGCGGAGTATTTTCATTCGACTTCTTTTATGGCATACCATTTCAGAAGCGTCCTTTATCGGAGAACTCAGATATATCTAAGGATCTGGCATGGTCTAAGAACTTTCCGAAATATTCACATAATTCCATACTGTTGCAAAAAGCGGCCTGAGCGAAAAAAATTGACTATTTTCGAGGTATAACAAGCTATAAGCGGAGTATTTTTCATTCGACTTCTTTATGGCATACCATTTCAGAAGCGTCCTTTATCGGAGAACTCAGATATATCTAAGGATCTGGCATGGTCTAAGAACTTTCCGAAATATTCACATAATTCCATACTGTTGCAAAAAGCGGCCTGAGCGAAAAAAATTGACTATTTTCGAGGTATAACAAGCTATAAGCGGAGTATTTTTCATTCGACTTCTTTATGGCATACCATTTCAGAAGCGTCCTTTATCGGAGAACTCAGATATATCTAAGGATCTGGCATGGTCTAAGAACTTTCCGAAATATTCACATAATTCCATACTGTTGCAAAAAGCGGCCTGAGCGAAAAAAATTGACTATTTTCGAGGTATAACAAGCTATAAGCGGAGTATTTTTCATTCGACTTCTTTATGGCATACCATTTCAGAAGCGTCCTTTATCGGAGAACTCAGATATATCTAAGGATCTGGCATGGTCTAAGAACTTTCCGAAATATTCACATAATTCCATACTGTTGCAAAAAGCGGCCTGAGCGAAAAAAATTGACTATTTTCGAGGTATAACAAGCTATAAGCGGAGTATTTTTCATTCGACTTCTTTATGGCATACCATTTCAGAAGCGTCCTTTATCGGAGAACTCAGATATATCTAAGGATCTGGCATGGTCTAAGAACTTTCCGAAATATTCACATAATTCCATACTGTTGCAAAAAGCGGCCTGAGCGAAAAAAATTGACTATTTTCGAGGTATAACAAGCTATAAGCGGAGTATTTTTCATTCGACTTCTTTATGGCATACCATTTCAGAAGCGTCCTTTATCGGAGAACTCAGATATATCTAAGGATCTGGCATGGTCTAAGAACTTTCCGAAATATTCACATAATTCCATACTGTTGCAAAAAGGGGCCTGAGCGAAAAAAAATTGACGTTCTTCGAGGTATAACAAGCTATAAGCGGAGTATTTTTCATTCGACTTCTTTATGGCTTACCATTTCAGAAGCGTCCTTTATCGGAGAACTCACGATATATCTAAGGATCTGGCATGGTCTAAGAACTTTCCGAAATATTCACATAATTCCATACTGTTGCAAAAAGGGGCCTGAGCGAAAAAAAATTGACGTTCTTCGAGGTATAACAAGCTGTAAGCGGAGTATTTTTCATTCGACTTCTTTATGGCATACCATTTCAGAAGCGTCCTTTATCGGAGAACTCAGATATATCTAAGGATCTGGCATGGTCTAAGAACTTTCCGAAATATTCACATAATTCCATAAAAATAAGACCAATTGAACTTTAAATGGCTCTAGCTAGGTTATCCTTTGTCCGATTTTAAGCTCAACTATACTTTTTGAATCGACATAGACAGCTCTTTTGATATAAACACAAACATTTTTTTTCGAAAAATTTTCATTGTTGCCATTTTAACCATCTAAGGTAACGTAAACCCTCTTTACTGACGCAAAAGCGGCCTGTGCGAAAAAAATTGACTATTTTCGAGGTTTAACAAGCTATAA
This sequence comes from Drosophila antonietae, assembly GCA_030914385.1. Taxonomy (NCBI): domain Eukaryota; kingdom Metazoa; phylum Arthropoda; class Insecta; order Diptera; family Drosophilidae; genus Drosophila; species Drosophila antonietae. Next base: position 2,396 of record JAUESO010000602.1, on the reverse strand, counting down.
CCGGAGTATTTTTCATTCGACTTCTTTATGGCATACCATTTTTAAAGCGTCCTTTATCGGAGAACTCAGATATATCTAAGGATCTGGCATGGTCTAAGAACTTTCCGAAATATTCACATAATTCCATAAAAATAAGACCAATTGAACTTTAAATGGCTCTAGCTAGGTTATCCTTTGTCCGATTTTAAGCTCAACTATACTTTTTGAATCGACATAGACAGCTCTTTTGATATAAACACAAACATTTTTTTTCGAAAAAATTTTCATTGTTGCCATTTTAACCATCTTAGGTAACGTAAACCCTCTTTACTGTCGCAAAAAGCGGCCTGTGCGAAAAAAAATGGACTATTTTCGAGGTATAACAAGCTATAAGCGGAGTATTTTTCATTCGACTTCTTTATGGCATACCATTTCAGAAGCGTCCTTTATCGGAGAACTCAGATATATCTAAGGATCTGGCATGGTCTAAGAACTTTCCGAAATATTCACATAATTCCATACTGTTGCAAAAAGCGGCCTGAGCGAAAAAAATTGACTATTTTCGAGGTATAACAAGCTATAAGCGGAGTATTTTTCATTCGACTTCTTTATGGCATACCATTTCAGAAGCGTCCTTTATCGGAGAACTCAGATATATCTAAGGATCTGGCATGGTCTAAGAACTTTCCGAAATATTCACATAATTCCATACTGTTGCAAAAAGCGGCCTGAGCGAAAAAAATTGACTATTTTCGAGGTATAACAAGCTATAAGCGGAGTATTTTTCATTCGACTTCTTTATGGCATACCATTTCAGAAGCGTCCTTTATCGGAGAACTCAGATATATCTAAGGATCTGGCATGGTCTAAGAACTTTCCGAAATATTCACATAATTCCATACTGTTGCAAAAAGCGGCCTGAGCGAAAAAAATTGACTATTTTCGAGGTATAACAAGCTATAAGCGGAGTATTTTTCATTCGACTTCTTTATGGCATACCATTTCAGAAGCGTCCTTTATCGGAGAACTCAGATATATCTAAGGATCTGGCATGGTCTAAGAACTTTCCGAAATATTCACATAATTCCATAAAAATAAGACCAATTGAACTTTAAATGGCTCTAGCTAGGTTATCCTTTGTCCGATTTTAAGCTCAACTATACTTTTTGAATCGACATAGACAGCTCTTTTGATATAAACACAAACATTTTTTTTCGAAAAAATTTTCATTGTTGCCATTTTAACCATCTTAGGTAACGTAAACCCTCTTTACTGTCGCAAAAAGCGGCCTGTGCGAAAAAAATTGACTATTTTCGAGGTTTAACAAGCTATAACCGGAGTATTTTTCATTCGACTTCTTTATGGCATACCATTTCAGAAGCGTCCTTTATCGGAGAACTCAGATATATCTAAGGATCTGGCATGGTCTAAGAACTTTCCGAAATATTCACATAATTCCATACTGTTGCAAAAAGCGGCCTGAGCGAAAAAAATTGACTATTTTCGAGGTATAACAAGCTATAAGCGGAGTATTTTTCATTCGACTTCTTTATGGCATACCATTTCAGAAGCGTCCTTTATCGGAGAACTCAGATATATCTAAGGATCTGGCATGGTCTAAGAACTTTCCGAAATATTCACATAATTCCATACTGTTGCAAAAAGCGGCCTGAGCGAAAAAAATTGACTATTTTCGAGGTATAACAAGCTATAAGCGGAGTATTTTTCATTCGACTTCTTTATGGCATACCATTTCAGAAGCGTCCTTTATCGGAGAACTCAGATATATCTAAGGATCTGGCATGGTCTAAGAACTTTCCGAAATATTCACATAATTCCATACTGTTGCAAAAAGCGGCCTGAGCGAAAAAAATTGACGTTTTTCGAGGTATAACAAGCTATAAGCGGAGTATTTTTCATTCGACTTCTTTATGGCATACCATTTCAGAAGCGTCCTTTATCGGAGAACTCAGATATATCTAAGGATCTGGCATGGTCTAAGAACTTTCCGAAATATTCACATAATTCCATACTGTTGCAAAAAGCGGCCTGAGCTAAAAAAATTGACTATTTTCGAGGTATAACAAGCTATAAGCGGAGTATTTTTCATTCGACTTCTTTATGCATACCATTTCAGAAGCGTCCTTTATCGGAGAACTCAGATATATCTAAGGATTCTGGCATGGTCTAAGAACTTTCCGAAATATTCACATAATTCCATACTGTTACAAAAAGCGGCCCTGAGCTAAAAAAATTGACTTAGGTTCGAGGTTATAAACAAGCTATAAGCGTAGTATTTTTCATTCGACTTCTTTATGGCATACCATTTCAGAAGCGTCCTTTATCGGAGAACTCAGATATATCTAAGGATCTGGCATGGTCTAAGAACTTTCCGAAATATTCACATAATTCCATAA
>JAUESO010000599.1:0-14020 GCA_030914385.1 Drosophila antonietae | reverse complement strand
TAGCCTGGCCTAGAAATGCTACTGCACATAGTCAGCAGCAAACAAATAACATGGCAGCTATGCAAATTCAGGCTAATTCTAGCCTTGAAGCAAAAATCGATAAACTTATCGATATGATAGCCATCTTAACAACTTGCCTGCTAAATAGAGCAAGTTCAAATGACATTACAAATGCCCAATAACTATTCCATTTGTATATGGAATGCTGCTGGAGTTGCTAAAAAGCGGTATGAGTTACAGCAATATCTTATTAAGCATAATATAGATATAATGCTTATATCTGAAACGCATCTAACAAGAAATGACCATTTAACATCAATGGATATATTATTTATTTAGCAAACCACCCTGCCAATAGTCGCAGAGGCGGCGCAGCTTTATTAATTAAACAAAACATCTGTCATTATGCTACACGTTTCACTTCGCTTAACTCATACCAGTGTGTTGAAGCTTCAGTCAGCATGTTCGACGGCCATCATATAAATATTGCATCTATTTATTGCCCGCCGCAAGTGGCCTGGGCCGTACATGATTTTAATACAATTTTCAAGCTCTGGGTGATAAGTTTTTTAATTGGCGGCGACTGGAACGCCAAGAGTCAATGGTGGGGCAACGCCAGATCCTGTATAAGAGGCAGAACATTATTTAATAGTACTTTGCGAGAAAATAGCAATATACTGGCAACTGGAGCGCCTACTCACTTTCCATTCAATACGCGACAAACTCCTTCGGCCATAGATTTTGCTGTCTATAAAGGCATTAGACGCGAACAGCTGACGATATCAGATTCACATGATTTGAATTCTGATCATCTTCCTCTGCTAGTCCAAGTTGCTGAAAAACCAATAGTTTATGAGTCCAAATGCCATCTGCTTGATTTAAATGCGAGTATTAGTAAATTTCAATGCCATCTTAATAATAGTATTTTACTTAAACACTGAGATCAATAGTCCAGATGATGTTGATGATGCAGTCTCGATTCTGCTCAACAACATACAAAATGCTGCAAAATTTGCTAATCCACAAACTATTCGCAAGATGCCACGGGTATCCAGAGCAGAATTTCGTGCTAGTAGCCAAACTCTGCAGCTGATTGAAGCCAAAAAGATAGTCAAGCGTCATCTGCTACAAAGCCGAAATCCTTTGGCAAAAGTCATTTGCAATAGGCTGTCAAATCGCATCCGTAAAGATCTGAAGGCTGCAAAACAAAAGTATGAAGAAGAGTTATTTAGCGCTATTGATCCTACAGATAGGTACAGCATGCAAAAGCTCTGGAGGCTTACCAATGAAATTAAACGGCAACCGGCACCAAATCTGCCCTTATTAAAGTGCAGCGCTGCCAACGGCACAAATGCCAGAAATGTTTGGTGCAAAAACAACTGCTGAAAAAGCTGAAGTTTTTGCCGAAAGTTTGGAGCAGCGATTCCAGCCAATTATGACTACGCCACCAGATGAGTTGGCTGAAATCGAATCGTCGATTACTCGAGCAAATGCCTCTTCAGGATCATTCAGGCCTGTATCTGCCATTGAGCTCGCCAGTTACATAAAGAATCTAGAAAAGAAAAAAGCAGCTGGTATAGATAAAGTCGACAACCACACTATAAAAGCATTGCCAATGAAGGCGCTTTTATATCTTGTATTGATTTTCAACAACTCACTCAGACTTGGCCATTTTCCCACTAGCTGGAAGCTTGCTCTAGTCAAAATGATACTGAAGCCTGGTAAGCCCACTCAGCAAGTTGCCTCTTACAGGCCAATAAGCCTTTTATCTGGGCTCTCAAAACTATTTGAGCAAGTAATCCTGAGTCGCATGTATGACCAAGAGAGTATCGTTGAGGCCATTCCAAACCATCAATTTGGCTTTCGCAAAGCGCATTCTGCTGAACAGCAACTTGGACGTGTTACGCAGTTCATCCTGCAACAATTTGATAAAAATAATTACTGCTCTGCTGTATATATGGATATTAAAGAGGCATTCGATAGAGTTTGGCACTCTGGCCTAAGATATAAGCTTAAAAGGCTATTACCTGATGCTTTATACAGAATACTCAGCAGCTATTTATCTGGGCGCTCCTTTCTGGTTGAATGCCAAGGTGGATGTCGCTCATCAACAAAACAAATAAGCGCTGGTGTTCCTCAAGGCAGCTTGCTTGGTCCAGTGCTGTATAATATCTATACAAGTGACATTCCAGAGCTAAGATTCTACTCTATCTGTAGTATGCTTCTTGCCACTTACGCTGACGACATCATAGTCCTCGCGGCTCATCTAAAGCAAGATATTGCTCTGTCTCATCAGCAAGAGTATATAGACAAATTGGCTATATGGGCGAAAAAATGGTGCATTACTATAAATGCTAACAAAACAAAGCATATAATGCATACATTAAAGAGAATCTCACCATATCAAGCTATCAAAATTGATAACGCGGAAATAGAAAATACCACGTCTCATCCATATTTGGGCGTCACGATGGACACTAGACTTATTTTCCACAATCACGTCACCACTGTTGTCACCAGAGTAAGGGCTCGCCTGAAAAAATTAGATTGGCTAATTAATAAACACAGCAAGCTGTCACTAAAAACTAAAGTTATTATATACAAGCAACTTGTTGCCCCTATATGGCAATACACTATGCCTGTATGGGGCGCACTATTATCAGAGACGCAACTGGACCGTGTTAGAGTAGCACAAAACCGCGCTCTGAGAACTATATCCGGCGCTCACTGGATCACTACTAACGAACGCATCAGAGCTGATCTCAACGTCATATCAGTTGGCGACTATTTCAATAATGCATGCGCCAAGTATTATGAGCGGCTACGAGGACACACAAATCCAGTTGCCAATGACATGGCAGAAAACCCATTCATACCTGAACGCCTCACTATGGCAAGGTATTCACAGCTGATTTTAACTCACCTGAATGCCTCGATTGAGAATCGCGCGCTGCAATCCCAGCGCCGTACTGAAGAGATGTTGCAGCGTATTCTTGCTGAATACCATCAAAGAAGACTCCTAGCGCGTGCTGAGGTACAGCGCGCCAACGCTACACCAAATATGCCAAGCCCGCCAAACTCGCATTCATCTGCCACAGACACTGCTGCCGGCTCGCAGCGACTTCAAGTTTTTCACCAGATCGCGCCGCTGCCGATCATGATGAACCCAGAGCGTCCCCAAGATGTGGATCCAAGCACGCTGCCTACCGATCATGGTTAGTCTGTAATTTAAAATTTTGTATTATTATTAGTATTATTTTATTTCTTGAATTAGCAAATTGAACACTTTTTCATATACATAACATACGTTTTGTTTGCTAATTAAATTGATCATTATTTAATTTCATTTAATTTCATTTTTATTGAAAATATCTTTCCTTAATCAAGTACACAAGTATTGTCATATCTCTTAAGCTAGCAAGTTGAACATTTTTTATATATAAACATATTATTTGTTTGATATTTAAATTCTTTTCATAAACATGTATATTCACATCATTTTATTTCTTGCATATTTTACAATTCACCGTTGATCAAAATAATTGCTTTAAATGTACACAAATTTATTCAATTCTTATTAATAGTCTGTAAGCTTTATATTTACACCGGCATTTACATGTTTATATGCCTGTGTTTATATATGCATTATTAATTCACTTTTTCACATACGAGAAAATGACTGGACTGCGTCCCTGACTTTTCTTTATCACTAAACAAATTAATTGTTAATATTTGCTATTTACTTACATTTGTATTTATATTTCATTTATATTTAAGCTAGAAATTAAGCTAATCAACATTGTTATCTATTTTGTTTTGCTATTCAAATTCTCGATAAGTTTGTAAAGTAATGCTGCACTGCTATGTTAATGATGCACTTACGATTAATTCAACTGTTAAATAGTTACAAGTTTCGATTACTTTTGACCTTTACATAAATTTTGTTAACATAAGGCGCCATGTAAATTCAAATAAGATGCTAATGTACAGTATTATATGAATAAAGTAACATCCCTACTTTTTCTCTTCCCCTCCTCTTATAGCTGCTGGACAGCTAAAACGAATGAGGGGAATGAGGAAGGGATCATTATTGTGTGCTCTCTATAGACATACAAACAGAAAAAAAAACGCTGGAAGCTTGCTCTAGTCAAAATGATACTGAAGCCTGGTAAGCCCACTCAGCAAGTTGCCTCTTACAGACCAATAAGCCTTTTATCTGGGCTCTCAAAACTATTTGAGCAAGTAATCCTGAGTCGCATGTATGACCAAGAGAGTATCGTTGAGGCCATTCCAAACCATCAATTTGGCTTTCGCAAAGCGCATTCTGCTGAACAGCAACTTGGACGTGCTACGCAGTTCATCCTGCAACAATTTGATAAAAATAATTACTGCTCTGCTGTATATATGGATATTAAAGAGGCATTCGATAGAGTTTGGCACTCTGGCCTAAGATATAAGCTTAAAAGGCTATTACCTGATGCTTTATACAGAATACTCAGCAGCTATTTATCTGGGCGCTCCTTTCTGGTTGAATGCCAAGGTGGATGTCGCTCATCAACAAAACAAATAAGCGCTGGTGTTCCTCAAGGCAGCTTGCTTGGTCCAGTGCTGTATAATATCTATACAAGTGACATTCCAGAGCTAAGATTCTACTCTATCTGTAGTATGCTTCTTGCCACTTACGCTGACGACATCATAGTCCTCGCGGCTCATCTAAAGCAAGATATTGCTCTGTCTCATCAGCAAGAGTATATAGACAAATTGGCTATATGGGCGAAAAAAATGGTGCATTACTATAAATGCTAACAAAACAAAGCATATAATGCATACATTAAAGAGAATCTCACCATATCAAGCTATCAAAATTGATAACGCGGAAATAGAAAATACCACGTCTCATCCATATTTGGGCGTCACGATGGACACTAGACTTATTTTCCACAATCACGTCACCACTGTTGTCACCAGAGTAAGGGCTCGCCTGAAAAAATTAGATTGGCTAATTAATAAACACAGCAAGCTGTCACTAAAAACTAAAGTTATTATATACAAGCAACTTGTTGCCCCTATATGGCAATACACTATGCCTGTATGGGGCGCACTATTATCAGAGACGCAACTGGACCGTGTTAGAGTAGCACAAAACCGCGCTCTGAGAACTATATCCGGCGCTCACTGGATCACTACTAACGAACGCATCAGAGCTGATCTCAACGTCATATCAGTTGGCGACTATTTCAATAATGCATGCGCCAAGTATTATGAGCGGCTACGAGGACACACAAATCCAGTTGCCAATGACATGGCAGAAAACCCATTCATACCTGAACGCCTCACTATGGCAAGGTATTCACAGCTGATTTTAACTCACCTGAATGCCTCGATTGAGAATCGCGCGCTGCAATCCCAGCGCCGTACTGAAGAGATGTTGCAGCGTATTCTTGCTGAATACCATCAAAGAAGACTCCTAGCGCGTGCTGAGGTACAGCGCGCCAACGCTACACCAAATATGCCAAGCCCGCCAAACTCGCATTCATCTGCCACAGACACTGCTGCCGGCTCGCAGCGACTTCAAGTTTTTCACCAGATCGCGCCGCTGCCGATCATGATGAACCCAGAGCGTCCCCAAGATGCGGATCCAAGCACGCTGCCTACCGATCATGGTTAGTCTGTAATTTAAAATTTTGTATTATTATTAGTATTATTTTATTTCTTGAATTAGCAAATTGAACACTTTTCATATACATAACATACGTTTTGTTTGCTAATTAAATTGATCATTATTTAATTTCATTTAATTTCATTTTTATTGAAAATATCTTTCCTTAATCAAGTACACAAGTATTGTCATATCTCTTAAGCTAGCAAGTTGAACATTTTTTATATATAAACATATTATTTGTTTGATATTTAAATTCTTTTCATAAACATGTATATTCACATCATTTATTTCTTGCATATTTTACAATTCACCGTTGATCAAAATAATTGCTTTAAATGTACACAAATTTATTCAATTCTTATTAATAGTCTGTAAGCTTTATATTTACACCGGCATTTACATGTTTATATGCCTGTGTTTATATATGCATTATTAATTCACTTTTTCACATACGAGAAAATGACTGGACTGCGTCCTGACTTTTCTTTATCACTAAACAAATTAATTGTTAATATTTGCTATTTACTTACATTTGTATTTATATTTCATTTATATTTAAGCTAGAAATTAAGCTAATCAACATTGTTATCTATTTTGTTTTGCTATTCAAATTCTCGATAAGTTTGTAAAGTAATGCTGCACTGCTATGTTAATGATGCACTTACGATTAATTCAACTGTTAAATAGTTACAAGTTTCGATTACTTTTGACCTTTACATAAATTTTGTTAACATAAGGCGCCATGTAAATTCAAATAAGATGCTAATGTACAGTATTATATGAATAAAGTAACATCCCTACTTTTTCTCTTCCCCTCCTCTTATAGCTGCTGGACAGCTAAAACGAATGAGGGGAATGAGGAAGGGATCATTATTGTGTGCTCTCTATAGACATACAAACAGAAAAGATAGAGTTTGGCACTCTGGCCTAAGATATAAGCTTAAAAGGCTATTACCTGATGCTTTATACAGAATACTCAGCAGCTATTTATCTGGGCGCTCCTTTCTGGTTGAATGCCAAGGTGGATGTCGCTCATCAACAAAACAAATAAGCGCTGGTGTTCCTCAAGGCAGCTTGCTTGGTCCAGTGCTGTATAATATCTATACAAGTGACATTCCAGAGCTAAGATTCTACTCTATCTGTAGTATGCTTCTTGCCACTTACGCTGACGACATCATAGTCCTCGCGGCTCATCTAAAGCAAGATATTGCTCTGTCTCATCAGCAAGAGTATATAGACAAATTGGCTATATGGGCGAAAAAATGGTGCATTACTATAAATGCTAACAAAACAAAGCATATAATGCATACATTAAAGAGAATCTCACCATATCAAGCTATCAAAATTGATAACGCGGAAATAGAAAATACCACGTCTCATCCATATTTGGGCGTCACGATGGACACTAGACTTATTTTCCACAATCACGTCACCACTGTTGTCACCAGAGTAAGGGCTCGCCTGAAAAAATTAGATTGGCTAATTAATAAACACAGCAAGCTGTCACTAAAAACTAAAGTTATTATATACAAGCAACTTGTTGCCCCTATATGGCAATACACTATGCCTGTATGGGGCGCACTATTATCAGAGACGCAACTGGACCGTGTTAGAGTAGCACAAAACCGCGCTCTGAGAACTATATCCGGCGCTCACTGGATCACTACTAACGAACGCATCAGAGCTGATCTCAACGTCATATCAGTTGGCGACTATTTCAATAATGCATGCGCCAAGTATTATGAGCGGCTACGAGGACACACAAATCCAGTTGCCAATGACATGGCAGAAAACCCATTCATACCTGAACGCCTCACTATGGCAAGGTATTCACAGCTGATTTTAACTCACCTGAATGCCTCGATTGAGAATCGCGCGCTGCAATCCCAGCGCCGTACTGAAGAGATGTTGCAGCGTATTCTTGCTGAATACCATCAAAGAAGACTCCTAGCGCGTGCTGAGGTACAGCGCGCCAACGCTACACCAAATATGCCAAGCCCGCCAAACTCGCATTCATCTGCCACAGACACTGCTGCCGGCTCGCAGCGACTTCAAGTTTTTCACCAGATCGCGCCGCTGCCGATCATGATGAACCCAGAGCTGTCCCCAAGATGTGGATCCAAGCACGCTGCCTACCGATCATGGTTAGTCTGTAATTTAAAATTTTGTATTATTATTAGTATTATTTTATTTCTTGAATTAGCAAATTGAACACTTTTCATATACATAACATACGTTTTGTTTGCTAATTAAATTGATCATTATTTAATTTCATTTAATTTTCATTTTTATTGAAAATATCTTTCCTTAATCAAGTACACAAGTATTGTCATATCTCTTAAGCTAGCAAGTTTGAACATTTTTTATATATAAACATATTATTTGTTTGATATTTAAATTCTTTTCATAAACATGTATATTCACATCATCTATTTCTTGCATATTTTACAATTCACCGTTGATCAAAATAATTGCTTTAAATGTACACAATTTATTCAATTCTTATTAATAGTCTGTAAGCTTTATATTTACACCGGCATTTACATGTTTATATGCCTGTGTTTATATATGCATTATTAATTCACTTTTCACATACGAGAAAATGACTGGACTGCGTCCTGACTTTTCTTTATCACTAAACAAATTAAATTGTTAATATTTGCTATTTACTTACATTTGTATTTATATTTCATTTATATTTAAGCTAGAAATTAAGCTAATCAACATTGTTATCTATTTTGTTTTGCTATTCAAATTCTCGATAAGTTTGTAAAGTAATGCTGCACTGCTATGTTAATGATGCACTTACGATTAATTCAACTGTTAAATAGTTACAAGTTTCGATTACTTTTGACCTTTACATAAATTTTGTTAACATAAGGCGCCATGTAAATTCAAATAAGATGCTAATGTACAGTATTATATGAATAAAGTAACATCCCTACTTTTTCTCTTCCCCTCCTCTTATAGCTGCTGGACAGCTAAAACGAATGAGGGGAATGAGGAAGGGATCATTATTGTGTGCTCTCTATAGACATACAAACAGAAAAAAACCCTGCCAATAGTCGCAGAGGCGGCGCAGCTTTATTAATTAAACAAAACATCTGTCATTATGCTACACGTTTCACTTCGCTTAACTCATACCAGTGTGTTGAAGCTTCAGTCAGCATGTTCGACGGCCATCATATAAATATTGCATCTATTTATTGCCGCCGCAAGTGGCCTGGGCCGTACATGATTTTAATACAATTTTCCAAGCTCTGGGTGATAAGTTTTTAATTGGCGGCGACTGGAACGCCAAGAGTCAATGGTGGGGCAACGCCAGATCCTGTATAAGAGGCAGAACATTATTTAATAGTACTTTGCGAGAAAATAGCAATATACTGGCACTGGAGCGCCTACTCACTTTCCATTCAATACGCGACAAACTCCTTCGGCCATAGATTTTGCTGTCTATAAAGGCATTAGACGCGAACCGCTGACGATATCAGATTCACATGATTTGAATTCTGATCATCTTCCTCTGCTAGTCCAAGTTGCTGAAAAACCAATAGTTTTATGAGTCCAAATGCCATCTGCTTGATTTAAATGCGAGTATTAGTAAATTTCAATGCCATCTTAATAATAGTATTTTACTTAACACTGAGATCAATAGTCCAGATGATGTTGATGATGCAGTCTCGAATTCTGCTCAACAACATACAAAATGCTGCAAAATTTGCTAATCCACAAACTATTTCGCAAGATGCCACGGGTATCCAGAGCAGAATTTCGTTGCTAGTAGCCAAACTCTGCAGCTGATTGAAGCCAAAAGATAGTCAAGCGTCATCTGCTACAAAGCCGAAATCCTTTGGCAAAAGTCATTTGCAATAGGCTGTCAAATCGCATCCGTAAAGATCTGAAGGCTGCAAAACAAAAGTATGAAGAAGAGTTATTTAGCGCTATTGATCCTACAGATAGGTACAGCATGCAAAAGCTCTGGAGGCTTACCAATGAAATTAAACGGCAACCGGCACCAAATCTGCCCTTATTAAAGTGCAGCCGCTGCCAACGGCACAATGCCAGAAATGTTTGGTGCAAACAAACTGCTGAAAAAGCTGAAGTTTTTGCCGAAGTTTGGGAGCAGCGATTCCAGCCAATTATGACTACGCCACCAGATGAGTTGGCTGAAATCGAATCGTCGATTACTCGAGCAAATGCCTCTTCAGGATCATTCAGGCCTGTATCTGCCATTGAGCTCGCCAGTTACATAAGAATCTAGAAAAGAAAAAAGCAGCTGTATAGATAAAGTCGACAAACCCACACTATTAAAGCATTGCCAATGAAGGCGCTTTTATATCTTGTATTGATTTTCAACAACTCACTCAGACTTGGCCATTTCCCACTAGCTGGAAGCTTGCTCTAGTCAAAATGATACTGAAGCCTGGTAAGCCCACTCAGCAAGTTGCCTCTTACAGGCCAATAAGCCTTTTATCTGGGCTCCTCAAAACTATTTGAGCAAGTAATCCTGAGTCGCATGTATGACCAAGAGAGTATCGTTGAGGCCATTCCAAACCATCAGTTTGGCTTTCGCAAAGCGCATTCTGCTGAACAGCAACTTGGACGTGTTACGCAGTTCATCCTGCAACAATTTGATAAAAATAATTACTGCTCTGCTGTATATATGGATATTAAAGAGGCATTCGATAGAGTTGGCACTCTGGCCTAAGATATAAGCTTAAAAGGCTATTACCTGATGCTTTATACAGAATACTCAGCAGCTATTTATCTGGGCGCTCCTTTCTGGTTGAATGCCAAGGTGGATGTCGCTCATCAACAAAACAAATAAGCGCTGGTGTTCCTCAAGGCAGCTTGCTTGGTCCAGTGCTGTATAATATCTATACAAGTGACATTCCAGAGCTAAGATTCTACCACTAACCATACAACACATAGACTAGACAACTAGAACAAACTTTTTCCACGGACCAGAATATGAGCCAAGCGACCGCTCAACTTCGTATGTGTTCGGTTTGGGCAATTCAGGGCTGGGCAGTCAAAATATGAAACGACGAATTCATTGCGGTGCAAGCGCTCAACCGGCATGGTCGCGGTTTCGTATGAGTACATTCTGTGTGCTATTTTTCTTTACTCTCCCTCTCTCTTTTTTCTCTCTCTCTCTCACTCTATGCGAGCACAAGCCAGCAGCCCACAAAATTGAAAATTTGTTCGCGAGTGGCGATTCGCGACGATCTCCATCTGCCTTTCTTAGTAAGAGTAATGCCGAACTCTTAAACGGTTTTGCCATGCTCATGCAAAATTTTAGTGTTTTCGTAAAGATTTTTGGGAAGGGTATGAAAGCGCTGATGTGCATAAGCATTACTTTTTCGCGATGAGCATGCACACACACATTTACTGCGTCTTGCTACATGTATGAGCAGTTATGTGACTGTGTGCGAAACTTTTGCTGTCTGTAGCAATTGCAGGGACCAACATTTGCAGTTTGTTTTCTTGCTACCTGCGCTATTCAGTAGTTTGTCTATTTTGTATGGTTTGAATTGTAGAGTGACTGTCAATGAGCCTCTACGACTTGTAGCAGTCATTTTGGGAATAATGAGTACATGGTGTGTTCTGACATTGTCAATACATATTAATTTCCAGATCCACTTAATCGTTTATAACCGTTCTAAAAAGTTTTGGGGGCTATGTTACTAAATAAGTTATAATAATTATTATTTATTAAACATGTATAAAAAGAAATGCATATGTATGCATATAAACATACATGCCATATGCATGGGTCAAGAGATTTGACAGTCTACAAGGCCGAACAAATTTAAGACCGTTTCCCACAATTCTAAGGCCGAGGTCCACAAGAATAACAAACTGCAAATGTTGGTCCCTGCAATTGCTACAGACAGCAAAAGTTTCGCACACAGTCACATAACTGCTCATACATGTAGCAAGACGCAGTAAATGTGTGTGTGCATGCTCATCGCGAAAAAGTAATGCTTATGCACATCAGCGCTTTCATACCCTTCCCAAAAATCTTTACGAAAATACTAAATTTTGCATGAGCATGGCAAAACCGTTTTAAGAGTTCGGCATACTCTTACTAAGAAAGGCAGATGAGATCGTCGCGAATCGCCACTCGCGAACAAATTTCAATTTTTGTGGGCTGCTGGCTTGTGCTCGCATAGAGTGAGAGAGAGAGAGAAAAAAGAGAGAGGGAGAGTAAAGAAAAATAGCACACAGAATGTACTCATACGAAACCGCGACCATGCCGGTTGAGCGCTTGCACCGCAATGAATTCGTCGTTTCATATTTTGACTGCCCAGCCCTGAATTGCCCAAACCGAACACATACGAAGTTGAGCGGTCGCTTGGCTCATATTCTGGTCCGTGGAAAAAGTTTGTTCTAGTTGTCTAGTCTATGTGTTGTATGGTTAGTGATTCTACTCTATCTGTAGTATGCTTCTTGCCACTTACGCTGACGACATCATAGTCCTCGCGGCTCATCTAAAGCAAGATATTGCTCTGTCTCATCAGCAAGAGTATATAGACAAATTGGCTATATGGGCGAAAAAATGGTGCATTACTATAAATGCTAACAAAACAAAGCATATAATGCATACATTAAAGAGAATCTCACCATATCAAGCTATCAAAATTGATAACGCGGAAATAGGAAAATACCACGTCTCATCCATATTTGGGCGTCACGATGGACACTAGACTTATTTTCCACAATCACGTCACCACTGTTGTCACCAGAGTAAGGGCTCGCCTGAAAAAATTAGATTGGCTAATTAATAAACACAGCAAGCTGTCACTAAAAACTAAAGTTATTATATACAAGCAACTTGTTGCCCCTATATGGCAATACACTATGCCTGTATGGGGCGCACTATTATCAGAGGACGCAACTGGACCGTGTTAGAGTAGCAACAAAACCGCGCTCTGAGAACTATATCCGGCGCTCACTGGATCACTACTAACGAAACGCATCAGAGCTGATCTCAACGTCATATCAGTTGGCGACTATTTCAATAATGCATGCGCCAAGTATTATGAGCGGCTACGAGGAACACACAAAATCCAGTTGCCAATGACATGGCAGAAAAACCCATTCATACCTGAACGCCTCACTATGGCAAGGTATTCACAGCTGATTTTTAACTCACCTGAATGCCTCGATTGAGAATCGCGCGCTGCAATCCCAGCGCCGTACTGAAGAGATGTTGCAGCGTATTCTTGCTGAATACCATCAAAGAAGACTCCTAGCGCGTGCTGAGGTACAGCGCGCCAACGCTACACCAAATATGCCAAGCCCGCCAAAACTCGCATTCATCTGCCACAGACACTGCTGCCGGCTCGCAGCGACTTCAAGTTTTTCACCAGATCGCGCCGCTGCCGATCATGATGAACCCAGAGCGTCCCCAAGATGTGGATCCAAGCACGCTGCCTACCGATCATGGTTAGTCCTGTAATTTAAAATTTTGTATTATTATTAGTATTATTTTATTTCTTGAATTAAGCAAATTGAACACTTTTCATATACATAACATACTTTTTGTTTGCTAATTAAATTGATCATTATTTAATTTCATTTAATTTCATTTTTATTGAAAATATCTTTCCTTAATCAAGTACACAAGTATTGTCATATCTCTTAAGCTAGCAAGTTGAACATTTTTTATATATAAACATATTATTTGTTTGATATTTAAATTCTTTTCATAAACATGGTATATTCACATCATTTATTTCTTGCATATTTTACAATTCACCGTTGATCAAAATAATTGCTTTAAATGTACACAAATTTATTCAATTCTTATTAATAGTCTGTAAGCTTTATATTTACACCGGCATTTAACATGTTTATATGCCTGTGTTTATATATGCATTATTAATTCACTTTTTCACATACGAGAAAATGACTGGACTGCGTCCTGACTTTTTCTTTATCACTAAACAAATTAATTGTTAATATTTGCTATTTACTTACATTTGTATTATATTTCATTTATATTTAAGCTAGAAATTAAGCTAATCAACATTGTTATCTATTTTGTTTTGCTATTCAAATTCTCGATAAGTTTGTAAAGTAATGCTGCACTGCTATGTTAATGATGCACTTACGATTAATTCAACTGTTAAATAGTTACAAGTTTCGATACTTTTGACCTTTACATAAATTTGTTAACATAAGGCGCCATGTAAATTCAAATAAGATGCTAATGTACAGTATTATATGAATAAAGTAACATCCCTACTTTTTCTCTTCCCCTCCTCTTATAGCTGCTGGACAGCTAAAACGAATGAGGGGAATGAGGAAGGGATCATTAGTTTGTGTGCTCTCTATAGACATACAAACAGA
>JAUESO010000600.1:0-18988 GCA_030914385.1 Drosophila antonietae | reverse complement strand
TTAATGATGCACTTACGATTAATTCACCTGTTAAATAGTTACAAGTTTCGATTACTTTTGACCTTTACATAAATTTTGTTAACATAAGGCGCCATGTAAATTCAAATAAGATGCTAATGTACAGTATTATATGAATAAAGTAACATCCCTACTTTTTCTCTTCCCCTCCTCTTATAGCTGCTGGACAGCTAAAACGAATGAGGGGAATGAGGAAGGGATCATTATTGTGTGCTCTCTATAGACATACAAACAGAAAAAACCACTGTTGTCACCAGAGTAAGGGCTCGCCTGAAAAAATTAGATTGGCTAATTAATAAACACAGCAAGCTGTCACTAAAAACTAAAGTTATTATATACAAGCAACTTGTTGCCCCTAGATGGCAATACACTATGCCTGTATGGGGCGCACTATATCAGAGACGCAACTGGACCGTGTTAGAGTAGCACAAAACCGCGCTCTGAGAACTATATCCGGCGCTCACTGGATCACTACTAACGAACGCATCAGAGCTGATCTCAACGTCATATCAGTTGGCGACTATTTCAATAATGCATGCGCCAAGTATTATGAGCGGCTACGAGGACACACAAATCCAGTTGCCAATGACATGGCAGAAAACCCATTCATACCTGAACGCCTCACTATGGCAAGGTATTCACAGCTGATTTTAACTCACCTGAATGCCTCGATTGAGAATCGCGCGCTGCAATCCCAGCGCCGTACTGAAGAGATGTTGCAGCGTATTCTTGCTGAATACCATCAAAGAAGACCTCCTAGCGCGTGCTGAGGTACAGCGCGCCAACGCTACACCAAATATGCCAAGCCCGCCAAACTCGCATTCATCTGCCACAGACACTGCTGCCGGCTCGCAGCGACTTCAAGTTTTTCACCAGATCGCGCCGCTGCCGATCATGATGAACCAGAGCGTCCCCAAGATGTGGATCCAAGCACGCTGCCTACCGATCATGGTTAGTCTGTAATTTAAAATTTTGTATTATTATTAGTATTATTTTATTTCTTGAATTAGCAAATTGAACACTTTTCATATACATAACATACGTTTTGTTTGCTAATTAAATTGATCATTATTTAATTTCATTTAATTTCATTTTTATTGAAAATATCTTTCCTTAATCAAGTACACAAGTATTGTCATATCTCTTAAGCTAGCAAGTTGAACATTTTTTATATATAAACATATTATTTGTTTGATATTTAAATTCTTTTCATAAACATGTATATTCACATCATTTATTTCTTGCATATTTTACAATTCACCGTTGATCAAAATAATTCCTTTAAATGTACACAAATTTATTCAATTCTTATTAATAGTCTGTAAGCTTTATATTTACACCGGCATTTACATGTTTATATGCCTGTGTTTATATATGCATTATTAATTCACTTTTTTCACATACGAGAAAATGACTGGACTGCGTCCTGACTTTTCTTTATCACTAACAAATTAATTGTTAATATTTGCTATTTACTTACATTTGTATTTATATTTCATTTATATTTAAGCTAGAAATTAAAGCTAATCAACATTGTTATCTATTTTGTTTTGCTATTCAAATTCTCGATAAGTTTGTAAAGTAATGCTGCACTGCTATGTTAATGATGCACTTACGATTAATTCAACTGTTAAATAGTTACAAGTTTCGATTACTTTTGACCTTTACATAAATTTTGTTAACATAAGGCGCCATGTAAATTCAAATAAGATGCTAATGTACAGTATTATATGAATAAAGTAACATCCCTACTTTTTCTCTTCCCCTCCTCTTATAGCTGCTGGACAGCTAAAACGAATGAGGGGAATGAGGAAGGGATCATTATTGTGTGCTCTCTATAGACATACAAACAGAAAAGCTTGCTCTAGTCAAAATGATACTGAAGCCTGGTAAGCCCACTCAGCAAGTTGCCTCTTACAGGCCAATAAGCCTTTTATCTGGGCTCTCAAAACTATTTGAGCAAGTAATCCTGAGTCGCATGTATGACCAAGAGAGTATCGTTGAGGCCATTCCAAACCATCAATTTGGCTTTCGCAAAGCGCATTCTGCTGAACAGCAACTTGGACGTGTTACGCAGTTCATCCTGCAACAATTTGATAAAAATAATTACTGCTCTGCTGTATATATGGATATTAAAGAGGCATTCGATAGAGTTTGGCACTCTGGCCTAAGATATAAGCTTAAAAGGCTATTACCTGATGCTTTATACAGAATACTCAGCAGCTATTTATCTGGGCGCTCCTTTCTGGTTGAATGCCAAGGTGGATGTCGCTCATCAACAAAACAAATAAGCGCTGGTGTTCCTCAAGGCAGCTTGCTTGGTCCAGTGCTGTATAATATCTATACAAGTGACATTCCAGAGCTAAGATTCTACTCTATCTGTAGTATGCTTCTTGCCACTTACGCTGACGACATCATAGTCCTCGCGGCTCATCTAAAGCAAGATATTGCTCTGTCTCATCAGCAAGAGTATATAGACAAATTGGCTATATGGGCGAAAAAAATGGTGCATTACTATAAATGCTAACAAAGCAAAGCATATAATGCATACATTAAAGAGAATCTCACCATATCAAGCTATCAAAATTGATAACGCGGAAATAGAAAATACCACGTCTCATCCATATTTGGGCGTCACGATGGACACTAGACTTATTTTCCACAATCACGTCACCACTGTTGTCACCAGAGTAAGGGCTCGCCTGAAAAAATTAGATTGGCTAATTAATAAACACAGCAAGCTGTCACTAAAAACTAAAGTTATTATATACAAGCAACTTGTTGCCCCTATATGGCAATACACTATGCCTGTATGGGGCGCACTATTATCAGAGACGCAACTGGACCGTGTTAGAGTAGCACAAAACCGCGCTCTGAGAACTATATCCGGCGCTCACTGGATCACTACTAACGAACGCATCAGAGCTGATCTCAACGTCATATCAGTTGGCGACTATTTCAATAATGCATGCGCCAAGTATTATGAGCGGCTACGAGGACACACAAATCCAGTTGCCAATGACATGGCAGAAAACCCATTCATACCTGAACGCCTCACTATGGCAAGGTATTCACAGCTGATTTTAACTCACCTGAATGCCTCGATTGAGAATCGCGCGCTGCAATCCCAGCGCCGTACTGAAGAGATGTTGCAGCGTATTCTTGCTGAATACCATCAAAGAAGACTCCTAGCGCGTGCTGAGGTACAGCGCGCCAACGCTACACCAAATATGCCAAGCCCGCCAAACTCGCATTCATCTGCCACAGACACTGCTGCCGGCTCGCAGCGACTTCAAGTTTTTCACCAGATCACGCCGCTGCCGATCATGATGAACCCAGAGCGTCCCCAAGATGTGGATCCAAGCACGCTGCCTACCGATCATGGTTAGTCTGTAATTTAAAATTTTGTATTATTATTAGTATTATTTTATTTCTTGAATTAGCAAATTGAACACTTTTCATATACATAACATACGTTTTGTTTGCTAATTAAATTGATCATTATTTAATTTCATTTAATTTCATTTTTATTGAAAATATCTTTCCTTAATCAAGTACACAAGTATTGTCATATCTCTTAAGCTAGCAAGTTGAACATTTTTTATATATAAACATATTATTTGTTTGATATTTAAATTCTTTTCATAAACATGTATATTCACATCATTTATTTCTTGCATATTTTACAATTCACCGTTGATCAAAATAATTGCTTTAAATGTACACAAATTTATTCAATTCTTATTAATAGTCTGTAAGCTTTATATTTACACCGGCATTTACATGTTTATATGCCTGTGTTTATATATGCATTATTAATTCACTTTTTCACATACGAGAAAATGACTGGACTGCGTCCTGACTTTTCTTTATCACTAAACAAATTAATTGTTAATATTTGCTATTTACTTACATTTGTATTTATATTTCATTTATATTTAAGCTAGAAATTAAGCTAATCAACATTGTTATCTATTTTGTTTTGCTATTCAAATTCTCGATAAGTTTGTAAAGTAATGCTGCACTGCTATGTTAATGATGCACTTACGATTAATTCAACTGTTAAATAGTTACAAGTTTCGATTACTTTTGACCTTTACATAAATTTTGTTAACATAAGGCGCCATGTAAATTCAAATAAGATGCTAATGTACAGTATTATATGAATAAAGTAACATCCCTACTTTTTCTCTTCCCCTCCTCTTATAGCGCTGGACAGCTAAAACGAATGAGGGGAATGAGGAAGGGATCATTATTGTGTGCTCTCTATAGACATACAAACAGAAAAAATCACGCTGCAAGCTACAGAGGCTGCCCTGTTTACAAAGAAGCTTGCAAGAAAAAGGAAAGCGAAGGTGCTATTTAGCTCAGCAAAGTAATTCTTGATATTACAAAGGCTGCTCCTAATACTGTGCCTGTTAACATGCCCACTTCTTCCAATTTGCCAAAGCAGAGGCAACAAGTTGCTCAGCAGCCACGCCCACATATTAACAATGCGCCCAGCTATGCTAATGCTCTTCGAGCTGGCCTTGTTTATACCACTCAGCCTGCTGCACAGGCAGCTAAATCAAATCAGCAGCGCCAGTCAAGGCCAAAGAACACAAGAGGCGCCCAGCAGCCCATGCCAGCGCCCATGCCAGCGCCCATGCCAGCGCCCATGCAATTAAGAAGCCGCAGTCTCAGTACGCGCCGCAGGCGCCCTATTTCTTCGGGTAGAAACCAGAACGTAGCCTGGCCTAGAAATGCTACTGCACATAGTCAGCAGCAAACAAATAACATGGCAGCTATGCAAATTCAGGCTAATTCTAGCCTTGAAGCAAAAATCGATAAACTTATCGATATGATAGCCATCTTAACAACTTGCCTGCTAAATAGAGCAAGTTCAAATGACATTACAAATGCCCAATAACTATTCCATTTGTATATGGAATGCTGCTGGAGTTGCTAAAAAGCGGTATGAGTTACAGCAATATCTTATTAAGCATAATATAGATATAATGCTTATATCTGAAACGCATCTAACAAGAAATGACCAATTTAACATCAATGGATATATTATTTATTTAGCAAACCACCCTGCCAATAGTCGCAGAGGCGGCGCAGCTTTATTAATTAAACAAAACATCTGTCATTATGCTACACGTTTCACTTCGCTTAACTCATACCAGTGTGTTGAAGCTTCAGTCAGCATGTTCGACGGCCATCATATAAATATTGCATCTATTTATTGCCCGCCGCAAGTGGCCTGGGCCGTACATGATTTTAATACAATTTTCCAAGCTCTGGGTGATAAGTTTTTAATTGGCGGCGACTGGAACGCCAAGAGTCAATGGTGGGGGCAACGCCAGATCCTGTATAAGAGGCAGAACATTATTTAATAGTACTTTGCGAGAAAATAGCAATATACTGGCAACTGGAGCGCCTACTCACTTTCCATTCAATACGCGACAAACTCCTTCGGCCATAGATTTTGCTGTCTATAAAGGCATTAGACGCGAACAGCTGACGATATCAGATTCACATGATTTGAATTCTGATCATCTTCCTCTGCTAGTCCAAGTTGCTGAAAAACCAATAGTTTATGAGTCCAAATGCCATCTGCTTGATTTAAATGCGAGTATTAGTAAATTTCAATGCCATCTTAATAATAGTATTTTACTTAACACTGAGATCAATAGTCCAGATGATGTTGATGATGCAGTCTCGATTCTGCTCAACAACATACAAAATGCTGCAAAATTTGCTAATCCACAAACTATTCGCAAGATGCCACGGGTATCCAGAGCAGAATTTCGTGCTAGTAGCCAAACTCTGCAGCTGATTGAAGCCAAAAAGATAGTCAAGCGTCATCTGCTACAAAGCCGAAATCCTTTGGCAAAAGTCATTTGCAATAGGCTGTCAAATCGCATCCGTAAAGATCTGAAGGCTGCAAAACAAAAGTATGAAGAAGAGTTATTTAGCGCTATTGATCCTACAGATAGGTACAGCATGCAAAAGCTCTGGAGGCTTACCAATGAAATTAAACGGCAACCGGCACCAAATCTGCCCTTATTAAAGTGCAGCGCTGCCAACGGCACAAATGCCAGAAATGTTTGGTGCAAAACAACTGCTGAAAAAGCTGAAGTTTTTGCCGAAAGTTTGGAGCAGCGATTCCAGCCAATTATGACTACGCCACCAGATGAGTTGGCTGAAATCGAATCGTCGATTACTCGAGCAAATGCCTCTTCAGGATCATTCAGGCCTGTATCTGCCATTGAGCTCGCCAGTTACATAAAGAATCTAGAAAAGAAAAAAGCAGCTGGTATAGATAAAGTCGACAACCACACTATTAAAGCATTGCCAATGAAGGCGCTTTTATATCTTGTATTGATTTTCAACAACTCACTCAGACTTGGCCATTTTCCCACTAGCTGGAAGCTTGCTCTAGTCAAAATGATACTGAAGCCTGGTAAGCCCACTCAGCAAGTTGCCTCTTACAGGCCAATAAGCCTTTTATCTGGGCTCTCAAAACTATTTGAGCAAGTAATCCTGAGTCGCATGTATGACCAAGAGAGTATCGTTGAGGCCATTCCAAACCATCAATTTGGCTTTCGCAAAGCGCATTCTGCTGAACAGCAACTTGGACGTGTTACGCAGTTCATCCTGCAACAATTTGATAAAAATAATTACTGCTCTGCTGTATATATGGATATTAAAGAGGCATTCGATAGAGTTTGGCACTCTGGCCTAAGATATAAGCTTAAAAGGCTATTACCTGATGCTTTATACAGAATACTCAGCAGCTATTTATCTGGGCGCTCCTTTCTGGTTGAATGCCAAGGTGGATGTCGCTCATCAACAAAACAAATAAGCGCTGGTGTTCCTCAAGGCAGCTTGCTTGGTCCAGTGCTGTATAATATCTATACAAGTGACATTCCAGAGCTAAGATTCTACTCTATCTGTAGTATGCTTCTTGCCACTTACGCTGACGACATCATAGTCCTCGCGGCTCATCTAAAGCAAGATATTGCTCTGTCTCATCAGCAAGAGTATATAGACAAATTGGCTATATGGGCGAAAAAATGGTGCATTACTATAAATGCTAACAAAACAAAGCATATAATGCATACATTAAAGAGAATCTCACCATATCAAGCTATCAAAATTGATAACGCGGAAATAGAAAATACCACGTCTCATCCATATTTGGGCGTCACGATGGACACTAGACTTATTTTCCACAATCACGTCACCACTGTTGTCACCAGAGTAAGGGCTCGCCTGAAAAAATTAGATTGGCTAATTAATAAACACAGCAAGCTGTCACTAAAAACTAAAGTTATTATATACAAGCAACTTGTTGCCCCTATATGGCAATACACTATGCCTGTATGGGGCGCACTATTATCAGAGACGCAACTGGACCGTGTTAGAGTAGCACAAAACCGCGCTCTGAGAACTATATCCGGCGCTCACTGGATCACTACTAACGAACGCATCAGAGCTGATCTCAACGTCATATCAGTTGGCGACTATTTCAATAATGCATGCGCCAAGTATTATGAGCGGCTACGAGGACACACAAATCCAGTTGCCAATGACATGGCAGAAAACCCATTCATACCTGAACGCCTCACTATGGCAAGGTATTCACAGCTGATTTTAACTCACCTGAATGCCTCGATTGAGAATCGCGCGCTGCAATCCCAGCGCCGTACTGAAGAGATGTTGCAGCGTATTCTTGCTGAATACCATCAAAGAAGACTCCTAGCGCGTGCTGAGGTACAGCGCGCCAACGCTACACCAAATATGCCAAGCCCGCCAAACTCGCATTCATCTGCCACAGACACTGCTGCCGGCTCGCAGCGACTTCAAGTTTTTCACCAGATCGCGCCGCTGCCGATCATGATGAACCCAGAGCGTCCCCAAGATGTGGATCCAAGCACGCTGCCTACCGATCATGGTTAGTCTGTAATTTAAAATTTTGTATTATTATTAGTATTATTTTATTTCTTGAATTAGCAAATTGAACACTTTTCATATACATAACATACGTTTTGTTTGCTAATTAAATTGATCATTATTTAATTTCATTTAATTTCATTTTTATTGAAAATATCTTTCCTTAATCAAGTACACAAGTATTGTCATATCTCTTAAGCTAGCAAGTTGAACATTTTTTATATATAAACATATTATTTGTTTGATATTTAAATTCTTTTCATAAACATGCATATTCACATCATTTATTTCTTGCATATTTTACAATTCACCGTTGATCAAAATAATTGCTTTAAATGTACACAAATTTATTCAATTCTTATTAATAGTCTGTAAGCTTTATATTTACACCGGCATTTACATGTTTATATGCCTGTGTTTATATATGCATTATTAATTCACTTTTTCACATACGAGAAAATGACTGGACTGCGTCCTGACTTTTCTTTATCACTAAACAAATTAATTGTTAATATTTGCTATTTACTTACATTTGTATTTATATTTCATTTATATTTAAGCTAGAAATTAAGCTAATCAACATTGTTATCTATTTTGTTTTGCTATTCAAATTCTCGATAAGTTTGTAAAGTAATGCTGCACTGCTATGTTAATGATGCACTTACGATTAATTCAACTGTTAAATAGTTACAAGTTTCGATTACTTTTGACCTTTACATAAATTTTGTTAACATAAGGCGCCATGTAAATTCAAATAAGATGCTAATGTACAGTATTATATGAATAAAGTAACATCCCTACTTTTTCTCTTCCCCTCCTCTTATAGCTGCTGGACAGCTAAAACGAATGAGGGGAATGAGGAAGGGATCATTATTGTGTGCTCTCTATAGACATACAAACAGAAAAATTACAAGTTTCGATTACTTTTGACCTTTACATAAATTTTGTTAACATAAGGCGCCATGTAAATTCAAATAAGATGCTAATGTACAGTATTATATGAATAAAGTAACATCCCTACTTTTTCTCTTCCCCTCCTCTTATAGCTGCTGGACAGCTAAAACGAATGAGGGGAATGAGGAAGGGATCATTATTGTGTGCTCTCTATAGACATACAAACAGAAAATGGCCTAGAAATGCTACTGCACATAGTCAGCAGCAAACAAATAACATGGCAGCTATGCAAATTCAGGCTAATTCTAGCCTTGAAGCAAAAATCGATAAACTTATCGATATGATAGCCATCTTAACAACTTGCCTGCTAAATAGAGCAAGTTCAAATGACATTACAAATGCCCAATAACTATTCCATTTGTATATGGAATGCTGCTGGAGTTGCTAAAAAGCGGTATGAGTTACAGCAATATCTTATTAAGCATAATATAGATATAATGCTTATATCTGAAACGCATCTAACAAGAAATGACCAATTTAACATCAATGGATATATTATTTATTTAGCAAACCACCCTGCCAATAGTCGCAGAGGCGGCGCAGCTTTATTAATTAAACAAAACATCTGTCATTATGCTACACGTTTCACTTCGCTTAACTCATACCAGTGTGTTGAAGCTTCAGTCAGCATGTTCGACGGCCATCATATAAATATTGCATCTATTTATTGCCCGCCGCAAGTGGCCTGGGCCGTACATGATTTTAATACAATTTTCCAAGCTCTGGGTGATAAGTTTTTAATTGGCGGCGACTGGAACGCCAAGAGTCAATGGTGGGGCAACGCCAGATCCTGTATAAGAGGCAGAATATTATTTAATAGTACTTTGCGAGAAAATAGCAATATACTGGCAACTGGAGCGCCTACTCACTTTCCATTCAATACGCGACAAACTCCTTCGGCCATAGATTTTGCTGTCTATAAAGGCATTAGACGCGAACAGCTGACGATATCAGATTCACATGATTTGAATTCTGATCATCTTCCTCTGCTAGTCCAGTTGCTGAAAAACCAATAGTTTATGAGTCCAAATGCCATCTGCTTGATTTAAATGCGAGTATTAGTAAATTTCAATGCCATCTTAATAATAGTATTTTACTTAACACTGAGATCAATAGTCCAGATGATGTTGATGATGCAGTCTCGATTCTGCTCAACAACATACAAAATGCTGCAAAATTTGCTAATCCACAAACTATTCGCAAGATGCCACGGGTATCCAGAGCAGAATTTCGTGCTAGTAGCCAAACTCTGCAGCTGATTGAAGCCAAAAAGATAGTCAAGCGTCATCTGCTACAAAGCCGAAATCCTTTGGCAAAAGTCATTTGCAATAGGCTGTCAAATCGCATCCGTAAAGATCTGAAGGCTGCAAAACAAAAGTATGAAGAAGAGTTATTTAGCGCTATTGATCCTACAGATAGGTACAGCATGCAAAAGCTCTGGAGGCTTACCAATGAAATTAAACGGCAACCGGCACCAAATCTGCCCTTATTAAAGTGCAGCGCTGCCAACGGCACAAATGCCAGAAATGTTTGGTGCAAAACAACTGCTGAAAAAGCTGAAGTTTTTGCCGAAAGTTTGGAGCAGCGATTCCAGCCAATTATGACTACGCCACCAGATGAGTTGGCTGAAATCGAATCGTCGATTACTCGAGCAAATGCCTCTTCAGGATCATTCAGGCCTGTATCTGCCATTGAGCTCGCCAGTTACATAAAGAATCTAGAAAAGAAAAAAGCAGCTGGTATAGATAAAGTCGACAACCACACTATTAAAGCATTGCCAATGAAGGCGCTTTTATATCTTGTATTGATTTTCAACAACTCACTCAGACTTGGCCATTTTCCCACTAGCTGGAAGCTTGCTCTAGTCAAAATGATACTGAAGCCTGGTAAGCCCACTCAGCAAGTTGCCTCTTACAGGCCAATAAGCCTTTTATCTGGGCTCTCAAAACTATTTGAGCAAGTAATCCTGAGTCGCATGTATGACCAAGAGAGTATCGTTGAGGCCATTCCAAACCATCAATTTGGCTTTCGCAAAGCGCATTCTGCTGAACAGCAACTTGGACGTGTTACGCAGTTCATCCTGCAACAATTTGATAAAAATAATTACTGCTCTGCTGTATATATGGATATTAAAGAGGCATTCGATAGAGTTTGGCACTCTGGCCTAAGATATAAGCTTAAAAGGCTATTACCTGATGCTTTATACAGAATACTCAGCAGCTATTTATCTGGGCGCTCCTTTCTGGTTGAATGCCAAGGTGGATGTCGCTCATCAACAAAACAAATAAGCGCTGGTGTTCCTCAAGGCAGCTTGCTTGGTCCAGTGCTGTATAATATCTATACAAGTGACATTCCAGAGCTAAGATTCTACTCTATCTGTAGTATGCTTCTTGCCACTTACGCTGACGACATCATAGTCCTCGCGGCTCATCTAAAGCAAGATATTGCTCTGTCTCATCAGCAAGAGTATATAGACAAATTGGCTATATGGGCGAAAAAATGGTGCATTACTATAAATGCTAACAAAACAAAGCATATAATGCATACATTAAAGAGAATCTCACCATATCAAGCTATCAAAATTGATAACGCGGAAATAGAAAATACCACGTCTCATCCATATTTGGGCGTCACGATGGACACTAGACTTATTTTCCACAATCACGTCACCACTGTTGTCACCAGAGTAAGGGCTCGCCTGAAAAAATTAGATTGGCTAATTAATAAACACAGCAAGCTGTCACTAAAAACTAAAGTTATTATATACAAGCAACTTGTTGCCCCTATATGGCAATACACTATGCCTGTATGGGGCGCACTATTATCAGAGACGCAACTGGACCGTGTTAGAGTAGCACAAAACCGCGCTCTGAGAACTATATCCGGCGCTCACTGGATCACTACTAACGAACGCATCAGAGCTGATCTCAACGTCATATCAGTTGGCGACTATTTCAATAATGCATGCGCCAAGTATTATGAGCGGCTACGAGGACACACAAATCCAGTTGCCAATGACATGGCAGAAAACCCATTCATACCTGAACGCCTCACTATGGCAAGGTATTCACAGCTGATTTTAACTCACCTGAATGCCTCGATTGAGAATCGCGCGCTGCAATCCCAGCGCCGTACTGAAGAGATGTTGCAGCGTATTCTTGCTGAATACCATCAAAGAAGACTCCTAGCGCGTGCTGAGGTACAGCGCGCCAACGCTACACCAAATATGCCAAGCCCGCCAAACTCGCATTCATCTGCCACAGACACTGCTGCCGGCTCGCAGCGACTTCAAGTTTTTCACCAGATCGCGCCGCTGCCGATCATGATGAACCCAGAGCGTCCCCAAGATGTGGATCCAAGCACGCTGCCTACCGATCATGGTTAGTCTGTAATTTAAAATTTTGTATTATTATTAGTATTATTTTATTTCTTGAATTAGCAAATTGAACACTTTTCATATACATAACATACGTTTTGTTTGCTAATTAAATTGATCATTATTTAATTTCATTTAATTTCATTTTTATTGAAAATATCTTTCCTTAATCAAGTACACAAGTATTGTCATATCTCTTAAGCTAGCAAGTTGAACATTTTTTATATATAAACATATTATTTGTTTGATATTTAAATTCTTTTCATAAACATGTATATTCACATCATTTATTTCTTGCATATTTTACAATTCACCGTTGATCAAAATAATTGCTTTAAATGTACACAAATTTATTCAATTCTTATTAATAGTCTGTAAGCTTTATATTTACACCGGCATTTACATGTTTATATGCCTGTGTTTATATATGCATTATTAATTCACTTTTTCACATACGAGAAAATGACTGGACTGCGTCCTGACTTTTCTTTATCACTAAACAAATTAATTGTTAATATTTGCTATTTACTTACATTTGTATTTATATTTCATTTATATTTAAGCTAGAAATTAAGCTAATCAACATTGTTATCTATTTTGTTTTGCTATTCAAATTCTCGATAAGTTTGTAAAGTAATGCTGCACTGCTATGTTAATGATGCACTTACGATTAATTCAACTGTTAAATAGTTACAAGTTTCGATTACTTTTGACCTTTACATAAATTTTGTTAACATAAGGCGCCATGTAAATTCAAATAAGATGCTAATGTACAGTATTATATGAATAAAGTAACATCCCTACTTTTTCTCTTCCCCTCCTCTTATAGCTGCTGGACAGCTAAAACGAATGAGGGGAATGAGGAAGGGATCATTATTGTGTGCTCTCTATAGACATACAAACAGAAAAATTGTATTTATATTTCATTTATATTTAAGCTAGAAATTAAGCTAATCAACATTGTTATCTATTTTGTTTTGCTATTCAAATTCTCGATAAGTTTGTAAAGTAATGCTGCACTGCTATGTTAATGATGCACTTACGATTAATTCAACTGTTAAATAGTTACAAGTTTCGATTACTTTTGACCTTTACATAAATTTTGTTAACATAAGGCGCCATGTAAATTCAAATAAGATGCTAATGTACAGTATTATATGAATAAAGGGCAATTCTGCCGTAACTACGCAACCGTCTCTCGCACAATTCTTTAAGTCGAGAATGACAGCAAAGAAAGATGATGTGCCGGCCACTAGCGACAAGGCAGTGAAGAGAACAGCTACTAAGGGCAGCAGCCCTCAACATAAAAAAGGCGCAGTGCAAGAGGTCACTGAATCAGACGACAGCGATCACGACTGCATCATCGAAGATGACGCCGTGCCCACTCTGTGGAAGGCGGATTCACCTGCAAAGGCGCCCGGCCTTGCCAATAAAGCCATTATAACTGGCAATGTTCAAGTTGCGCCGCCTCAAGCCGCCGCAACAGCTACTAAAGATGCGCACCTTAGTGTGAAGCCAGCGCCTCTATTCTTGGCAAAGGTCATGGATATCATGCCACTGCTTGCCCGCCTGGACGAAGCCATCGGCCAGGACAGCTATTCCACCAGGCCCACTGCGGATCATGGTTTGCGTGTCCAGTGCAAGGACTTGCCGTCATACAGGACTCTGGTAAAGTACTTAGAGGTTAATAAAGTTGAGAATTATACTTTTCAATTAAAAAGTGAGCGCGGCTATAGAGCCGTGATACGTCATTTGCATCATTCGACTCCGGACGAGTGGATCCGTGAGCAACTGCTTAAACTGGGGCATACTGTCCGATTTCTCCGGGGCATCAAGTCTCGCTTTACTAAAGAGCCGCTCGATCTATTTGAAGTGGAGCTTGTCTCTAGCGCTAACAATAGTGAATTGTTGCAAATCACGGCCCTCGGCAACCAGAGAGTCAAAGTCGAGAAGCCGCTTAAATCTTTTGATATAGCTCAATGCCACAGATGCCAGAAGTTTGGGCATACTAAGAACTATTGCCGTCGCCCCTTTGCCTGTGTGAAGTGTGGCGGCAGCCATCCGTCTACAACTTGCCCAAAGCAAAAGGGTGACCAAACTTCGGCCAAATGTGCTAATTGCTCGGGCCCTCACGCTGCAAGCTACAGAGGCTGCCCTGTTTACAAAGAAGCTTGCAAGAAAAAGGAAAGCGAAGGTGCTATTCAGCTCAGCAAAGTAATTCTTGATATTACAAAGGCTGCTCCTAATACTGTGCCTGTTAACATGCCCACTTCTTCCAATTTGCCAAAGCAGAGGCAACAAGTTGCTCAGCAGCCACGCCCACATATTAACAATGCGCCCAGCTATGCTAATGCTCTTCGAGCTGGCCTTGTTTATACCACTCAGCCTGCTGCACAGGCAGCTAAATCAAATCAGCAGCGCCAGTCAAGGCCAAAGAACACAAGAGGCGCCCAGCAGCCCATGCCAGCGCCCATGCCAGCGCCCATGCCAGCGCCCATGCAATTAAGAAGCCGCAGTCTCAGTACGCGCCGCAGGCGCCCTATTTCTTCGGGTAGAAACCAGAACGTAGCCTGGCCTAGAAATGCTACTGCACATAGTCAGCAGCAAACAAATAACATGGCAGCTATGCAAATTCAGGCTAATTCTAGCCTTGAAGCAAAAATCGATAAACTTATCGATATGATAGCCATCTTAACAACTTGCCTGCTAAATAGAGCAAGTTCAAATGACATTACAAATGCCCAATAACTATTCCATTTGTATATGGAATGCTGCTGGAGTTGCTAAAAAGCGGTATGAGTTACAGCAATATCTTATTAAGCATAATATAGATATAATGCTTATATCTGAAACGCATCTAACAAGAAATGACCAATTTAACATCAATGGATATATTATTTATTTAGCAAACCACCCTGCCAATAGTCGCAGAGGCGGCGCAGCTTTATTAATTAAACAAAACATCTGTCATTATGCTACACGTTTCACTTCGCTTAACTCATACCAGTGTGTTGAAGCTTCAGTCAGCATGTTCGACGGCCATCATATAAATATTGCATCTATTTATTGCCCGCCGCAAGTGGCCTGGGCCGTACATGATTTTAATACAATTTTCCAAGCTCTGGGTGATAAGTTTTTAATTGGCGGCGACTGGAACGCCAAGAGTCAATGGTGGGGCAACGCCAGATCCTGTATAAGAGGCAGAACATTATTTAATAGTACTTTGCGAGAAAATAGCAATATACTGGCAACTGGAGCGCCTACTCACTTTCCATTCAATACGCGACAAACTCCTTCGGCCATAGATTTTGCTGTCTATAAAGGCATTAGACGCGAACAGCTGACGATATCAGATTCACATGATTTGAATTCTGATCATCTTCCTCTGCTAGTCCAAGTTGCTGAAAAACCAATAGTTTATGAGTCCAAATGCCATCTGCTTGATTTAAATGCGAGTATTAGTAAATTTCAATGCCATCTTAATAATAGTATTTTACTTAACACTGAGATCAATAGTCCAGATGATGTTGATGATGCAGTCTCGATTCTGCTCAACAACATACAAAATGCTGCAAAATTTGCTAATCCACAAACTATTCGCAAGATGCCACGGGTATCCAGAGCAGAATTTCGTGCTAGTAGCCAAACTCTGCAGCTGATTGAAGCCAAAAAGATAGTCAAGCGTCATCTGCTACAAAGCCGAAATCCTTTGGCAAAAGTCATTTGCAATAGGCTGTCAAATCGCATCCGTAAAGATCTGAAGGCTGCAAAACAAAAGTATGAAGAAGAGTTATTTAGCGCTATTGATCCTACAGATAGGTACAGCATGCAAAAGCTCTGGAGGCTTACCAATGAAATTAAACGGCAACCGGCACCAAATCTGCCCTTATTAAAGTGCAGCGCTGCCAACGGCACAAATGCCAGAAATGTTTGGTGCAAAACAACTGCTGAAAAAGCTGAAGTTTTTGCCGAAAGTTTGGAGCAGCGATTCCAGCCAATTATGACTACGCCACCAGATGAGTTGGCTGAAATCGAATCGTCGATTACTCGAGCAAATGCCTCTTCAGGATCATTCAGGCCTGTATCTGCCATTGAGCTCGCCAGTTACATAAAGAATCTAGAAAAGAAAAAAGCAGCTGGTATAGATAAAGTCGACAACCACACTATTAAAGCATTGCCAATGAAGGCGCTTTTATATCTTGTATTGATTTTCAACAACTCACTCAGACTTGGCCATTTTCCCACTAGCTGGAAGCTTGCTCTAGTCAAAATGATACTGAAGCCTGGTAAGCCCACTCAGCAAGTTGCCTCTTACAGGCCAATAAGCCTTTTATCTGGGCTCTCAAAACTATTTGAGCAAGTAATCCTGAGTCGCATGTATGACCAAGAGAGTATCGTTGAGGCCATTCCAAACCATCAATTTGGCTTTCGCAAAGCGCATTCTGCTGAACAGCAACTTGGACGTGTTACGCAGTTCATCCTGCAACAATTTGATAAAAATAATTACTGCTCTGCTGTATATATGGATATTAAAGAGGCATTCGATAGAGTTTGGCACTCTGGCCTAAGATATAAGCTTAAAAGGCTATTACCTGATGCTTTATACAGAATACTCAGCAGCTATTTATCTGGGCGCTCCTTTCTGGTTGAATGCCAAGGTGGATGTCGCTCATCAACAAAACAAATAAGCGCTGGTGTTCCTCAAGGCAGCTTGCTTGGTCCAGTGCTGTATAATATCTATACAAGTGACATTCCAGAGCTAAGATTCTACTCTATCTGTAGTATGCTTCTTGCCACTTACGCTGACGACATCATAGTCCTCGCGGCTCATCTAAAGCAAGATATTGCTCTGTCTCATCAGCAAGAGTATATAGACAAATTGGCTATATGGGCGAAAAAATGGTGCATTACTATAAATGCTAACAAAACAAAGCATATAATGCATACATTAAAGAGAATCTCACCATATCAAGCTATCAAAATTGATAACGCGGAAATAGAAAATACCACGTCTCATCCATATTTGGGCGTCACGATGGACACTAGACTTATTTTCCACAATCACGTCACCACTGTTGTCACCAGAGTAAGGGCTCGCCTGAAAAAATTAGATTGGCTAATTAATAAACACAGCAAGCTGTCACTAAAAACTAAAGTTATTATATACAAGCAACTTGTTGCCCCTATATGGCAATACACTATGCCTGTATGGGGCGCACTATTATCAGAGACGCAACTGGACCGTGTTAGAGTAGCACAAAACCGCGCTCTGAGAACTATATCCGGCGCTCACTGGATCACTACTAACGAACGCATCAGAGCTGATCTCAACGTCATATCAGTTGGCGACTATTTCAATAATGCATGCGCCAAGTATTATGAGCGGCTACGAGGACACACAAATCCAGTTGCCAATGACATGGCAGAAAACCCATTCATACCTGAACGCCTCACTATGGCAAGGTATTCACAGCTGATTTTAACTCACCTGAATGCCTCGATTGAGAATCGCGCGCTGCAATCCCAGCGCCGTACTGAAGAGATGTTGCAGCGTATTCTTGCTGAATACCATCAAAGAAGACTCCTAGCGCGTGCTGAGGTACAGCGCGCCAACGCTACACCAAATATGCCAAGCCCGCCAAACTCGCATTCATCTGCCACAGACACTGCTGCCGGCTCGCAGCGACTTCAAGTTTTTCACCAGATCGCGCCGCTGCCGATCATGATGAACCCAGAGCGTCCCCAAGATGTGGATCCAAGCACGCTGCCTACCGATCATGGTTAGTCTGTAATTTAAAATTTTGTATTATTATTAGTATTATTTTATTTCTTGAATTAGCAAATTGAACACTTTTCATATACATAACATACGTTTTGTTTGCTAATTAAATTGATCATTATTTAATTTCATTTAATTTCATTTTTATTGAAAATATCTTTCCTTAATCAAGTACACAAGTATTGTCATATCTCTTAAGCTAGCAAGTTGAACATTTTTTATATATAAACATATTATTTGTTTGATATTTAAATTCTTTTCATAAACATGTATATTCACATCATTTATTTCTTGCATATTTTACAATTCACCGTTGATCAAAATAATTGCTTTAAATGTACACAAATTTATTCAATTCTTATTAATAGTCTGTAAGCTTTATATTTACACCGGCATTTACATGTTTATATGCCTGTGTTTATATATGCATTATTAATTCACTTTTTCACATACGAGAAAATGACTGGACTGCGTCCTGACTTTTCTTTATCACTAAACAAATTAATTGTTAATATTTGCTATTTACTTACATTTGTATTTATATTTCATTTATATTTAAGCTAGAAATTAAGCTAATCAACATTGTTATCTATTTTGTTTTGCTATTCAAATTCTCGATAAGTTTGTAAAGTAATGCTGCACTGCTATGTTAATGATGCACTTACGATTAATTCAACTGTTAAATAGTTACAAGTTTCGATTACTTTTGACCTTTACATAAATTTTGTTAACATAAGGCGCCATGTAAATTCAAATAAGATGCTAATGTACAGTATTATATGAATAAAGTAACATCCCTACTTTTTCTCTTCCCCTCCTCTTATAGCTGCTGGACAGCTAAAACGAATGAGGGGAATGAGGAAGGGATCATTATTGTGTGCTCTCTATAGACATACAAACAGAAAAAAAAAAAAAAAAAA
>JAUESO010000598.1:0-30369 GCA_030914385.1 Drosophila antonietae | reverse complement strand
TATTCTATAGCCAAGTCTAACTTTAATATCCTTAAATTCTCGCTGCTATGAGAATTATCTTGTACGTGTCAAACGCCAGTTTTCTCGTGGATCCGAAGCAATTTTATACTTTTGTCAATTCTAAGCGTAAATCTTCTGGTTTGCCAACTTCATTTTTCTTTGGGTTTGGAAAAAATCTTGTGAAGCTCAAGAGTCTTCTGATCTTTTTGCAAAATTTTTTCCAATCAACTTATTCTTCCATTGATTCAATTGATTACTCAAACACATATTCCTTTTTCTGAATCTTTTTCAGTTTAATATTCCTAAGATTTCAGCAGATTGCTTGGTTGCAGCCATTAGGACACTGAAATCATTGTTCTCTCCTGGTGCTGATAATATTCCGAGTTGTGTGATTAAAGAGTGTAGCGCTTGCTCTTCTGTCACCATTATTAAAATTATTTAATTTATCTTTGGATACCTCGGTTTTCCCTTTATGTTGGAAAGAGTCTTTTATTATTCCGTTACATAAAAAAAGGCGGAAGATCTGACATTTCCAATTATAGAGGTATTGGCGAAATTATCTACAATTCCGAAGTTATTTGAAAAATAATAACCTTCATCCTTACAACACTTTTGTAAATCGATTATTCATCCAGCGCAACCATGGGTTTTTTCAAAATCGATCTACCCGCTACGAATTTATTAGAATTTACTTCCCTAGTAAACGACAGTTTTTCGAATAGAATGCAAACTGATGTTATTTATACTGACTTCAGTAAAGCATTGATTCAGTTCATCATAACCTGTTAATTTTAAAGTTGGATCGCTTAGGATTTTTCCCCTAAAACTTTTAATGTGGATTTTCATCCTACTTAAAGGATAGAACTCAGAGAGTTTTGCTGAGATCATCAAGTTTCTAAACTAATCTTTGTTACGTTCGGGTGTTCCTCAGGGTAGTCATTTAGGACCTTTACTCTTTTCCCTTTTTATAAATGACCTGCCAAGTTGTATTCTCATTCAACTATATTTATGTATGCAGACGATGTAAAACTTTGCCTCTCATATTATAGTCTTCTTAAGCATGCACACCTTCAAGATGACCTAAATGCATTTCAATGTTGGTGTGAGGTTAATCAATTGCAACTTAAATTACTCTAAGTGTATGACTATGACCTTCTGTCGAACCTACTCCACACAGTGTTGACTATAAAATTAATAATATTCCCTTAAAACGCATTTTTACCGTCAAAGATCTTGGCGTTCTCTTTGACACTAAACTTAATTTCAATCTGCATATTTCCACCATCACAAATGAAGCTAAATGTGTGCTTGGCTTTATTAAACGATGGTCTAAGGAATTTAAAGATCCTTTTATTACGAAGCAGTTATTTATTTCACTTGTGCGCCCTATCTTAGAATATTGTTCAGTTATTTGGTCTCCGCAATATAAACTGTATCAGGATCGCATTGAATCGGTCCAGAAACAGTTCTACTTTTTGCTTTAAGGGATCTAAATTGGGACAACAATTTGCGTTTACCTTCCTATTATAGTAGGCTTCTACTTATTGACCTGCCATCATTAGTTAATCGTAGGACAATTTTAGGTATTACATTCCTACACAACTTAATCATTGGTAACATTAACTCGCCCAGTTTGTTAATGCGTCTCCATTCTTCTGTTCCTTCCCGAATTACCAGGAACTATCGCCCCTTACAATTACCACAGTGCACCACAGATAATGAATAATCTGAATAATGAATAATCATTACGCTTTTCATGTCTTATGTGTTAATTATAATAAATATTATCACGTATTTTCCTCAGAACTCTCTCTTCCTCTAATAAAATCATTGCTTTCAGCTCATCTTAATGTAGTTACTCGAAATGCCCTGAGTTGAGTTTGGATGCTGCTGACTTTTATATTTTCTATTCCTATCTTTATTTTCTTTCTTCATCTCTAATTTTGTATTTTTATTAGTTTTCTTTTCTCACTAATAATTTTTATTTTAAGAATTATTATAAATTGTTAGGTTAATATCATACCTAAGAACCTATAACTCTAATTTAAGTTTTCAATTAACACATTCTACTTTTTCTTAGTTTCAATAGTGTCACTGACCATTTTTGGCTGTGAATTGGGGCATAGCTGGCCGGTCTGGCAAATAAAACACCTCCATCGGGTTGGTGACACTATTGTTATTCTAAATGTTTTGTACTTCTGTTTAGGCTTTATGTTTATATAATTTTAGTTTGACTCACGATTTGTCAATATATTATAAAAAATAAAAATAAAAATAAAAAATAATATCTATCTA
The DNA here is from genome assembly GCA_030914385.1 of Drosophila antonietae. Taxonomy (NCBI): domain Eukaryota; kingdom Metazoa; phylum Arthropoda; class Insecta; order Diptera; family Drosophilidae; genus Drosophila; species Drosophila antonietae. The sequence goes on along the minus strand of JAUESO010000598.1, from coordinate 28,074 downwards.
AATAAACAAATTTGAAGTCTCTAGCTAAAACGGTGTAGAACCAAAAAACCTAAAAAATGTAAACGAATTTTAAATTTTTTATCGATATTTTGGATTTGAAAAATTTCAGCTCTCTAGCTTTTGTAGTTTCCGAAATCTTGACGTTCATACGGACGGACGGACAGACGGACGGTGGCAAAGGGGGCGTGGCATCCAAAATCTGAAAATTACATTATCTGCGTATCCATAACATCTATCTAAATAGACCAATTTTATGCCCAAAAAACCTTAAATGTAAACGATCTCCATGAAATTTTCAGAGTAGATTAAGAGTATCTAAATGTATCTATTTGCCAAATTGCAAGTCTCTAGCATTTGAAATGCGGGCGAAGGGCGTGTGGCATCCAAAATCTGAAAATTACAAAATCTGCGTATCCATAATATCTATCTAAATATACAAACTTGAAGCAAACGGTGAAGTTAGAAGTTATGCTCAAAAAACCTTAAAAAGGTAAATTAATGAACGGGGAGATAGTGCGGACGTGGTTCAATTTTGGAAGAAAAAAAAGGACGAAATTATATAAAACTCATACTCATGTATGCAAAATTTCAATTTATACCAAAAATTCGGGAGTTTTACCCATAGTGCAATGTAAGTGTTTTAGACATATTAAAAGTACTATTAAGATATTTCAAAGCAATGATATATTGCACTTTCTAATTAAATATCCTATACCTAAGTTAGTTTGAAAAAAAAAGCATCTTTCACGTTCAGAAATTGAGTAGAATCTTGGATTTCGAAGGCTCCAGCATTGTTACAGATTGCGGCGCAGACATCTTTGCCGTGAGCGGATGTGATGTGGCGTTTGGTACGTTTGGAAATACCCAGCTTAGCTCAACAGCTCGAAGCCGGAACATTAACACAATGCACCACTCGTCTTGGAGAAATTATTGATGATAGCTGAAGGCGTGATTATCATTAATGACGCATCCGTTACCACCAGAGACAACTCGACTACAACGCAGTCTATTTTCGGAACGTACCTGATGACCTTCGACGACTAGACCAACGTGAACGAGATGCTATACGTAAACAGCTATGGTGTTCTTAGAAGGAAGCCAGCAGTTTCTGCAGTCACTTAAATCAATGTGACTCAACATCAAGAACATCTCAGCCTACCACTTCTACACGAGCTGAGCCTCACGAACTTGCAGCAGATTGGGCAGCTATGCGGTTGTTAGGGAAATATTCTTCAGTTAGTTTTTAAAGGACATAACGATTTACACGAATCGAATAATAAAGAATAAAGAAAGCGTAAACTGATCTTCTTATTGATAATGTGTATCTAACAGGCAGAAGGAGACGTCGCAGACCCCATAAGTATATATTTTTGATCAGCACAAAAAATAAGTTGGTATAGCCCTCTCCGTCTATCCGTCCGTATGAGCGCAGAAATTTCGTAAACTACAAAAGCTAGTGAGCTGAAATTATACATAAATACTCGTATGTTAGTTACGCAGTACGATAACTCATCCCATTTCATTATTATCGGTCAAACAATCGTAAATTCATTTACTTCTTTACGTTTTTTAAGCGTAACTACATCGTTTAACCCAGAGACTTCAAATTTGTATATTTAGATAGATATTATGGATCTGTAATTTTCAGTTTTTTGATACCCCGACCTTTCGCCCACAATTTAAGCATCTAGATGCTATTATTACGTTCCGAAAGTTTCATAAAGATCGCTTATCTAGATTTGGAGTTGTAAGTATCCGAAGTAAAGCGCAGCCCACCCCCAAGACATCAATTTCGCAGTTAGCAGACCGCGCGAGTTAACAGCGGATAATAATACGCTGTTCCCCACCTAAGCCCTTCGCACCTAACTGGTTCCCGATAAAGTCGTTTATCGATAACTTTGCAAATATACAAGTTATCGAATTTCTGAAACAAACTCGTACTGCGCGTGCAATATACGGACCTAACACAAAAAGAATGAACTCTCTAGCTTTTGTATCTTCGGAAATCGACGCGTTCAAACATACGGACAGACGGACGGACAGACAGAGGGTCACCCTGATCAAGAATAAATACTTTATGGGGTCTGTCACGCCTCCTTCTGCCTGTTACATACATTTAACAAAACCATTATGCCCTGATTTCCCATTTTCAATGGGCTCTGGGTATAAAAATATAATACCAAAATTAGAGCACTGTGCAGCTCACATATTAAGCAAACTATTAACAAAAGTACAATCAATAATAGGCACCCACATCAAAACGCAAGCATAGTTCACAAATTACGCTAGCTTGGATAAAAAGCAAGCGTGGTAAAGATAAATTCGTTAAAACTAAAGTCGACGAAATAAACAATAAACTACTGCACGTTGAACAGGAAAGACACAAAAAAAAAAAAAAAAAAAAAAAAAAAAAAAAAAAAAAAAAAAAAAAAAAAAAAACAACAAGACCAATGTCAACAATTATTAATATTGGCGAAAAAAGATTTTTTAAAATTGTAGTTTTTATTAAGAACGCCGCGTGGTACGCACTTATCAGCTGTGGAGCGTGGACGGATGCAAGGATGGAATGAATGCGGGATTACCATTACAGAAATAGCTTCTAGAGTATCTCGACACAGAAATACAATTGCTAATTTCTTAAGAAATCCAAGTTCCTATGGTCAGAACCATCGCAGTGGCAGACCGAGCAACATCGACGACAGGTGCAAGCGTTTAATTAAGCGCCTAGCTATAAATAATTAAATGTCTTGTACCGGGATCAAGCATCATTTACATCTTAATATCGGTAGAAGACGGATTCACCAAATTTTAACAGAGAATCGATGTTAAACATACTTCCCGGGTGGCTGTACCGATTGCTACTGCCACGCCATTGTAAGGCATTTGCTGAGAAACATAAATTTTGGTCGGACGAGTTCCGCAAAGTTATTTTTTGTATGAAAAAAAAGTTAAACTTAGATAGTCCTGATGGCTGCCACAAGTATTGACGTGACACAAGGCAGCCAAGAGAAACTCGACATAAGCGAAATCACGGCGGAGGATCGCTTATGATTTGGGCATGTTTCGGGTATGGACGAAAATCTCGCCTATGCTTTATTCCGACACGAGTAACCTCAGAAATCTATATTGAATTGATTGATGGTAATTTAATAGATTTTGCTGAAAACCTATATGGAGACAGTCGGATTTTTCAGCAGGACAACGCTCCAATTCACGTTTCAAAGGCCACAAAGGCTTATTTTTCATAGAGAAAAATACCAGTACTTGAGTGGCCGGCGGTTAGTCCTGATTTAAACCCCATTGAGGACTTCTGGGGTATCCTATCTTCCAGGATTTAGAAAGGTGGAAGACAATTCGAGACACTAAAGGATTTAAAGATGGTTTTACTTGCTGAATGGGAGATTATTGGAAATAAAAACCTTGTGGATTCCATGCCGAATCGCTTTAGAAAACTGTTAGGTGTGAATGGAAAAAGTAATAATTACTAAAAATTTAAAAAAGTTTCAACATTCATAAAAATGTAAAGAATTGTCAAAAATGCACATATACTTATTTCCGAAGGAAGAGACTCAGTTGTTAATTAATAAAATGTTTGTTAATGTTGAAGAATGATCTCGAACAAAACTCATCATCATTATCATCTTTGTAGAAATAAGCATTTGAAGTAACTGTAAAATCAGTCGTTGGCTGTTCAAGCATTTCCAATAGAATAAGAAACGAATGTTCGGGATTGTGTACATACATAACATACATACATACATACATACATACAGAAAAGCAAGCATACGAAAAGAGACATCCAGAACATTCTATATGTAAGAGAAGTAGCATAGGAAGAAGACATCTACAACATTCTAGACGTAAGAGAAGGAAGTATAAAAGCATGCTGTACATCGAGTCTTGTATCATTGTATCATTTTTGTTGTGCAAGATCAGTTATGAAAGTGTCGGCTCAGTTAAGTTGAAAACGTCGCGTTGTGTACTTGCTACTTATAATTTTTGATTTTTTATTGAATAAACTTTTGTGCACCTACATTTACAAAAACTGCGTTTTGATTTATATATCAAAAGAGAAAAATCCTCAACAGCTAATAATGACACATTTTTATTAGTATCTCTAGTACTATAAATAAAAATTCAAATTGACTTAAATCATTCAGATTGAAACAAGTTATTACCGTAAATGTGTATGCACATATACTTATTGCCCTGAGGTATTCTCAGTTGAGAGTGATTGACGTGTTTTTTTGCGCTCCGCGATCATTTACTTGTTTTCACTGTTTTTAATATTTATATTATCTCGATTTACATTAAATTGCGGTCAATTATCAGCTGTGAAGATCTTTGTTTGTGATCTTCATAAAGTTTTAATCCGTGGTTTACTGTGAGTTGTTTTATACTGCTTTGCAGTTTTGTTTAGTAGAAAAAGTTATTTTTTGCATCTCTGTTTTTTATCTTTCCATTTGCTTTTTGCGCTCTCTGATTCGTTTACATTTGTCTGTGTAAGTGTTTGCATAGTTTACTCTCGCTTACTTGGGTAAGTTGTTTTCTCTCTTACGGTGCTATTTTTTTTCGTTTTTGCGCTTTAGCTGGTGTTTGTTTGTTGTGAATCGCTCTCGCAACATTTTCAGTTTGTTTGTCTTCATTTATTTCTTAAAAACCCCAATTGCCAATATGAGCTGCTGCAAGAAGGTATGCACTTATAGACAGGCAGCTGACTCTGCACAGGTCCAATTTATAGTTTGCTGGCTGTGTAAGAACATTATGCATGTTAAATGTGCTGGTCTTACTGGGCGAGACTACGATAAGGTCATGTCCACTGCCAAAATTGGTTGTGGTGGCTTTCGTTGGTCTTGTCCAACTTGCTTGGAAAAACAATTTGATTTTTCCAAGGTGTATAATGCGGTGAGAGTTCAATTTTATAAATTGAGTAATGTTTCTAAGCAGTTATCAAGTGACTTGTTAGCTGCTGAAGAAATATTGAACAAGTATAATTTTGACAGCTCTCAATCTCAATCTGAGATTCCCTCGTTGTTAGTACCTCCTCCTGTGCTAACATTATCCCCCAACTCCCTTGCTCCTCCGTCACCTTGTGTCTCTGTTTTGTCTTCATCTCCTAAATCGCTTCGTGTTCCATCGCCCTGCCCTGTGGCTACGTCCGTATCCGATGAAGTTGCTATTGAATCTCTTGTCCCTGATCAAAAATTGGTTTCTCCTCCAATTGTTGTTCAAACAGATAATACCAATACGTTAACTAATTCTTCAAATACTGTCCCAACTTTATGTGTTGTCGCTCCTCGAAAGCAAGTTTTTTTGTTTAGGCTTTCGTCTGACACAACATGTGAAGCAATACCTGCATTTATTTCTTCTAAAGTTTCTACTAATGTTTCTATAACGAAGTTTAATTTTTCGACTGCCCGTGAAATTTCTTCGTTTAAGATAAATGTACCGGTTGAATATTTTTCAACTATATGTGACACTAAATTTTGGCCACCACATATAGTTGTACATGAATTTAAACCGAAGAATCGGAACAGATCAGCACCTGTCTCGCTTAATACTCCTTCGGTGCAATCTTCAACGAAAACTGCTCCAAAAAACTAATAAATAATCAATTATCTCCTCGGATGTCCCTGATATATCAAAATGTACGGGGCATAAACTCCAAGCTTAATACTATATTTTTGAATAGTTTCAGTTTAGCATATGACATCATTGTTTTAACGGAAACGTGGTTAACTCAAAGTGTTCATAATAGTGAAATTATGTCAAGTAATTTCATTATTTATAGACTTGATCGCTTACATCGTAGAGGAGGTGGAGTTTTTATTGCTGTTAAGTCCAGTATCCTCTCTGAACAGTTTTCATTTTCCTTTCTTCATGATGTGGAGATTATATGTGTTAAAATTACTCTCCCATCGTGTTCATTATTTATAACATGCTCATATATCCCACCTTCTTCTGACATACAAGTTTATGTCCATCACATAACTTGTATCAAAGAAATTTATGGACATGCCAATGATAATGATTTGTTTCTTGTGTTAGGCGACTTTAATATTCCAAACACTTCTTGGTTCTTTTCTTGTAATGTAAATTACCTTATTCCGACAATTGATCACTATCTTTTTGATGAATTGTTTAACCTTTCTATGTTTCAAATGAACTCTATTTCCAATCATTTGAATCGGTTGATTGATCTCGTATTCATAAATGATGATTCCATCATAAATGTATTGAGATCAACCCCTTTTTGTTTACCTGAGGATAGTTATCATCCAACTTTAGAGATTTCAATGTCTATTAATAATCCGTCAACTGTATCACAATTACCTTCAAATCAAAGACGTTGCTATCGTAAATGTGATTTTGTTTTGCTAAACGAACTGATTAGTTCAGCTGACTGGTCCCATTTATATGAGTCGGTTGATGTTAATGAGGCATCATCACTTTTTTACTCAACTTTAGACACTATTCTTGATGTATGTGTACCACTCTGTAGTATTTCGCCGGTTTCGAATAAGCCGCCCTGGTTTTCTAAGACTCTTTTAAATTTAAGAAATATTAAATCAAGGTATTTTAAGAAATTTAAAAGGTCTTGTTCGGCTGTTGACTGGGTGAAATATTCTATAGCCAAGTCAAATTTTAATCTCTTAAATTCTCGCTGTTTTGAGAATTATCTTATTCGCGTTAAGCGCCACTTTACTAGTGATCCTAAGCAATTTTACACTTTTGTAAATTCGAAGCGTAGATCTTCTGGTTTGCCAACCTCCTTTTTCTTTGGTATGGAAAAATCTTGTGATGATCAGGTCTCTTCTGATCTATTTGCAAAATTCTTCCAATCAACTTATTCTTCCGTTGACTGCTTCAATAACTCATACCCATTTTCCTTCTCTGAAACTTTTTCAATTGATGTTCCAAGAGTGTCTGTAGATTCATTGGCTGCAGCTATTAGGACATTGAAATCATCCTTTTCTCCAGGAGCTGATAATATTCCAAGTTGTGTGATTAAAGAGTGTAGTGCTTCTCTTCTGTCACCATTACTAAAGTTGTTTAACTTATCCTTGGATACTTCGGTTTTTCCTTCAAGTTGGAAAGAATCATTTATTATTCCGTTACATAAAAAGGCGGAAAATCTGATATTTCCAATTATAGAGGCATTGCGAAACTTTCTGTAATTCCGAAGTTATTTGAAAAAATAATAACATCGTCATTGCAACACTTTTGTAAATCAATTATTCATCCATCGCAGCATGGGTTTTTTCAAAATTGATCAACCACTACCAATTTATTAGAATTCACGAATTCGAATAGAATGCAAACTGATGTTATTTATACGGACTTCAGTAAAGCATTTGACTCAGTTCACCACCATTTGCTAATATTAAAGCTGGATCGCTTAGGATTTTCCCCTAAACTTTTATTGTGGGTATCATCCTACTTAAAGGGCAGAACTCAGAGAGTTTTGCTGAGAAATTCAATTTCAAAACTGATCTTTGTTACGTCAGGTGTTCCCCAGGGTAGCCATTTTGGCCCATTACTCTTTTCCCTTTTTATTAACGACCTTCCTAGTTGTATTTCTCATTCAAAGATACTTATGTATGCAGATGATGTAAAACTGTGCTTTTCATATTCTAACTCAACTGAGCATGTACATCTTCAAGATGACCTTAATGCATTTCAAGGTTGGTTGAGGCTAATCAATTACATTTAAATTACTCCAAGTGTATGACAATGACCTTCTGTCGTACTGTTCCCCACTTGCTCGACTATAAAATAAATAATATATCCTTACAACGTATCTTCACTGTCAAAGACCTTGGCGTTCTCTTTGACACTAAACTTAATTTTAATCTGCATATTTCTGCCATCACAAATGAAGCAAAAGCATTAAACGTTGGTCTAAGGAATTTATATATTTCACTTGTTCGCCCTATCTTGGAGTATTGTTCTGTTATTTGGTCTCCGCAACATAAACTGTATCAGGATCGCATTGAATCGGTCCAAAAACAGTTTCTACTTTTTGCCTTAAGGGATCTAAATTGGAACAGTAATTTACGTTTGCCTTCCTATCATAGTAGGCTTCTTCTTATTGATCTGCCATCATTAATGAATCGTAGGACAATCTTAGGTATTACTTTCCTTCATAATTTGATTCACGGTAATATTGATTCGCCCACCCTGTTAATGCGTCTGCATTTCTCTGTTCCTTCCCGAACTACTAGAAACTTTCGTCCGTTAAATTTACCACATTGCACCACGGATTATTCTTTAAATTCTGCTTTCCATGTTTTATGTCTTAACTATAATAAATATTATCACGTATTCTCCTTAGAGCTCTCTCTTCCCCTAATAAAATCATTGCTTTCAGCTTATCTTAGGGATCTTCATCTAAATGCCCGGATGTGAACTTTTGTTTTTGCTATCTATTTTATTTCACTCTCTATATCTCACTCTGAATTTTGTCTCTTTAATATTTCCTTTTATTTGCTAATCTTTAGTCTAAATATTTATTTGTAAATTCTTAGTTCATAATTAGTCCTAAGAACTTTTAATACTTAATTTTAAGTCTTCAAAAAACACTATTTTGTCATATTTTCATTAGTATCATTGACCACTTATGGCTGTGAGTCGGGGCATAGCTGGCCGGTCTGGCAAATAAAACACCCCCATCGGGTTGGTGATACTAATGATTACTTAATGTTTCTGTACTTGTTTTTTGGCTTTATTAATTTAAAATTATATTTGTCTTAAGCTTGACTCTAGTTTTGTCAACACAATTATTAAAATAAATATGATATAAGCACATGGCCATTGCTTTACAGTGTATGCAATGTTTGATGTTGTCATATGCCCAACTAATTGTAACACTCTGTCGCTGGGTTTGCATAACACAATTATATAAGTTAACACCCTGTATGTCAAACCCAAATAAAACAACAACAACATATGCAGCAACACATAAGCAACTTAGCCAAAACAACATAAGTTGCGTAAGAGCCAAAGCAAGCTGACCCAACATTATCAGCAACCCACCGTGTGACCGGCGACAGTAACTGGACACCCAAAAATGCACCACCCATTCGATGCAGACTACAGAGGGAACGAGGCAAAAGCCACGTGCGTTGATCGCGCACTCTTTAGGCCATTAGCCGTGGGACCAACGGATGCAAGACGACACCCTACGAATTGTACAACAAGTGCAACTCCACGGCGGCAGCAACCAACCAATAGCAGCAAGGCACGACATCAGCGGTAGCAACAGGCGCAGCGACGATAACATAGGTTTTATTAAAACATTATAAATCGCTATTAAGTTAGAACTAACTTAACTAACTCTCAGAAATAAATGATGGTTTTTTTTAATCAAAAAACTTAAAGACTTTCTAATTGGCGCCCGAGCAGGGACAGTGAATTTAAACCACATAAAAGTTTACGCGTCGAAAAACAGAGCGCCTACTTAGCTGCTGTTCGCGAAAGATCCTCTTAAACCAGTGACTTAGTGAACGCGACAACCGTTTAAACAAAGATCATTCGGACGTATTACCAAAAGTACATGCACAGCAGCTACAGCGTTCTCGTCGAAGATTATGTCTATATAAATATAGATATATAGTATATAGTTTAAGAAAACTAATTAATCAAACACACCAAACAAACTCAAAAGTAAATTAAGAAAATTTCCAAGCCATACCACACCCATTTTCCCTATCTACACTATAAGGAAAATTAGGGGATAAGATTCCTCATAAAATCAAACAAAATTTTCACTTTCGATAAAACCTGCCCTAACCTATCCCAAACCATTGATAACCTTACACGAGCATTTTCTCAACTCAACATGCCACCCCAGACGACAATTCTCCATCGACCAGTTCAAAGTCAACGACAAACCAAGACTTAACTCAAAGATGTATAGAAAACACTGTAGAAAGATATGTTAGGAAAATTTTGTCAGAAAAAGGTCGTGAAATGCTTAACACAGATATAGATCGCAAAATAGAAGAGGACCAAACTATTCTACCCCAATATATGGGACAGATTAACGAACTAGATAGATTACCTGACGTTGTAAAAATTTTAAAAGATTTCTCTGGAAAAAGAACCGAATTTACGTCATGGCGTAAAAGTGTAGATAGGATATTCGAAGCATATTCTGCTACACAAGGAATGCCAAAACATTACGGGATTTTATTGGTTGTACGTAGCAAAATAGTTGGCGAAGCCGATGCCGTTTTGGAGGCATATAATACTCCATTAAACTGGAAGGCTATATCTCAGTGTCTTTCAGATCATTTTGCTGACCGCAGAGATCTTAAGACATTGGAATACCAATTGTACACGCTCACTCAACGTGGACAATCAACAGACGAGTTCTACCAAACCGTCTATTATCACCTGTCTCTAATTCTGAATCAAATAAACAACCATGATTCATCTTTAGAAACACTTAGAGTGCTCACCAAGATCTACAGAGATAAGGCCCTAGATACTTTCATAAGGGGTCTCAATGGAGATTTACCTAGATTGTTAGCTATTAAAGAACCAACAGATCTACAGCATGCGCTACATTTGTGTCGATTAATAGAGAATCAATCCATACGGAACTCCGTACATTCCGTTAAACCACCCACTCTACCAGCGCGGAATTATCAACAACCCAAAATTACCCAACAACCATTCCGCTCTAATAATCCACCTGTCGTGAATAGGACCAATTTCAACCCCAATTTATACTACTCAGCAAAACCTAATTTTTCGCAACCTCAAAATATTCAAAGGCAACTATTTCAACAACCGCAACACTTCTTTAATGCACCACCAAGACCAATAGCCCCTAAACCACAACCCGCTGTACAACCAATGGAAGTCGATCCATCGGTCAGAACTCGAAATATTAACTACATGAACAGACCAGATAATAATCAAAACGCTATAAAAAGACCTTTATCTGATAGAATAGAACAAACCCCAAATAAATTTCAACGACAATTCCATATAAACACAGGGGAAGTCCAAGGACCGAACACGAACGAACAGGTCATCAACGAAGCCGACGACTATGCAACTGCATATGCCGAAGCTTACTCGGAAGCTTATTCGAGTTACATGAACGAACAAAGTTACAACACCGCTATAGAAGAGCATGGTATTACTGATCTACCATATGAAGGTGAAACCTCTCCAAATGATGGTAATCAAATAACAGATACCTCGGACATAAATTTTTTAGTCTAAATCGTTCCTCGTTGCCATATTTTCAGTGTAAAACGAGGGACGGCAAATTATTGAATTTCCTCATTGACACAGGCTCTAATCAGAACTATATCCAACCATCTTTTGCAACACATCCAAAAAAAAAATCAAGACACATTCTTTGCCAACACAATTGCCGGACAGATAGCTATCACACATCATATTTTTCTTAACCTGTTTAGTCTCAACGACACCCCAATAAAATTTTTCGTACTACCTACACTAAAAACTTTTCATGGTATCTTAGGCAACGATACAATGAAACAACTTAACGTTGTTATAGATGTGCGAAATGATATTCTGATAGTAAACACTAAAACTAAAATTCGAATTAGACAATTACCCGCGCAAGCGATTAACAACATAAAATTCGAACCGAACACATGTCCGACAGTCACACAAAGACAATAGACCAAAAATTGACTTTCACCACTAACGTAGTAGCAGACGCATTGTCAAGAAATCCAGTAACTGAAAACCACAGTATCGAAGCTACAATCATGAGCGACGAAAGCTCATCGCACAACTTAATCCCTTCAATAGAAGTTCCCATCAATGTGTTTAAAAATCAAATTTTTATATTAATTGGCGAAAAATCTGATTACCAATTTCAAATACCATTCCCCACATATCATAGACACATAGTAACTCGACCACATTATACAGAACAAGAGCTAATCGACATCTTCAAAGAACGACTTGACCCAAGAATTGTTAACGGGCTGTTTACTCCCGAACATATTATGGGAAAATACAGGAATTCTACCCCAACCCATTTCTCCTCTTATAAAATTAGATACACTCAGAGAAAAGTAGAGGACGTCACCGACATAAATATACAGAACGAAATAATTACTCAGGAACACACACGAGCTCATAGGAACGCTTTTGAAAATAAAGCGCAAATTTTAGAAAAATCATTTTTCCCACAACTATCAAAAAAAGTTCAAGAAATCGTTAAATCATGTTTGACATGCAAAGAGTCAAAATACGACAGACACCCCCCAAATTCCGAAATTCAAGCAACACCAATTCCAAAATTTCCAGGCGAAATCGTTCACATTGATATCTACATGACAGAAAGAAACACCATATTAACTAGCATTGGTAAATTCTCTAAATACGTTCAGGTCAAAGTCCTAAAATCTAGAGCTGCAGAAGATATTAAAATTCCGCTTAGAGAAATACTAATAGCATTCGGCATGCCGAAAGTTATCATAATCGATAACGAAAAAGCTCTAAATTCAGCTTCAATAAAATTCTTACTACAAGATCAACTTGCTATCCAAATACACACAACACCACCCTATAATTCAACAAGTAATGGCCAAATAGAAAGATTCCACTCCACTTTATCAGAAATAATGACATGTTTAAAAAAAGACAACACAGATATGAGCTTTACAGACACACTTTTTAAGGCAGTACAAGAATACAATACTTCTTACCACTCAGTAACCGGAAAAAAACCAATTGATACGTTCCTTGGCACAGCAGTTCCTAACAATCCAGAGAAAACAGCAGAAAATAGAAAAATAATATCAGACAAAATCCTAGCCAAACAAAAAGCCGATCTAGAATACCATAATAAGAACAAGAATGAAATGAGAAACTACGAACCAGGAGATATAATCCATGTTAAAATCAATAAACGTTTAGGCTCAAAACTCACACCCAGATACAAAAAAGAAATAGTAGCAGAAAACATGAATTCAACTATTAAAACAGTTTCAGGCAAAACAGTTCACAAAAATAATATTCGAACTTAACTTACAGGATCATTTTACCAACATGCTTGGGGATAACCACTGTCCTCGACTATTCCAATTCGCAAATCATCTCAATAGTCACAGGATTGGCAGCTAAACAAGACAGCACTTTCAAAATCATCCATATATTTGATCTAGACAAATACAGCGAAATTTACTCATCATTGAACGAATCACTACACTCACTTCCTACAGATCATTCCCTTCACCCATTCATTTCGTATGAATTATCCCAAATCAAAAACGACTTGAGAAGACTTAGACCTCAATTCAAATTTAAAAGAGCTATTGAAGCTATAGGAACAGCATGGAAATGGTTGGCAGGAAACCCAGATCAACATGATCATCAAATTTTAATAAATAAGATAAACGAACAATTGGAAAACAATAATAAGCAAGTTATTATTAATCGTTTAATAAACGAAAAAATTAATGAATTAGGTAATATTACTAATAAAATCATCAAATTAACGCAAAATTCAGAAGAGGTTATTAACCAAAAAGCAAATGTCCTAAAATACAAAATTCAACTAGTAAAAGAAGAAATAACTAATATCCTACTAGCAATAACATGGGCAAAAACAAATACTATTAATTCATTCATTTTTTCAGTAGTAGAAACTAAAGTAATCGAAGAAATTTTTACAAAAGAAAATAATCTGTTTTTTAACATAGAAGAACTCTTAGAATTTGCCGAAGTAAAACTAGCCACAAATGGAAAAAATTTAATTTATATTATAAGTATTCCCATGATTAGTACAGACAAATGTAAAACTCTTAAAGTTAAAGCAGAAAAAATGGCAAAATCATAAATGACATAAAATTCGAGAATTTAATAGAATGTAACAATAATGAAACATTTGCAATAAAAGAACCTTGTGAAAATCACAATGAAAGAACAATATGTAATAGAGATAAACTATTAAATCTAAGTAATGATACCTGTCTATATGCCCTGCTTAATCTTAAAAAACCTGAATGCACCATTATAAACAATCAACACGTTCCGGACTTCGAAGAAATACTTCCGGGTACCCTCTTGCTGAACGGATTCAACGGATCAGTCACACTGGATGACAAAACATATAAACTCCAAGGCACATTCCTTATACAATACCGCAACTCTACAGTAAGGATCGGCGAAACGACCTACAAAACGGAAGAGGTACGAGCCGCGGAACCAGAACCCCCAGTGTTCCAATTAACAGCAGAGAAAACCAAGCTGGACGAAGTTTTATCACTACAAATGGTAAAAGAGCTAAATACCAACAACACCAAAATTCTGGAGACGAAGAGACTGTGCAGGCTACTATCGGCTACACGTCACTCAGCATCCTATTATTAATTATAATGGGAGTATTCATCGAACTCGTTAAAAGAATCAAAAGAAAGACTCTAGACAACAAACAAATGGTTACCGACAGCACACCAGCAGGAGTTTACGTAGCAACCGAGGACGGTCGCATTTAAAGGGGGAAGAGTTAACACCCTGTATGTCAAACCCAAATAAAACAACAACAACATATGCAGCAACACATAAGCAACTTAGCCAAAACAACATAAGTTGCGTAAGAGCCAAAGCAAGCTGACGCAACATTATCAGCAACCCACCGTGTGACCGGCGACAGTAACTGGACACCCAAAAATGCACCACCCATTCGGTGCAGACTACAGAGGGAACGAGGCAAAGGCCACGTGCGCTGATCGCGCACTCTTTAGGCCATTAACCGTGGGACCAACGGATGCAAGACGACCCCCTGCGAATTGCACAACAAGTGCAACTCCACGGCGGCAGCATTGACCAATGGCGATCACCAACCAATAGCAGCAAGGCACGACATCAGCGGGTGGCAACAGGCGCAGCGACGTCAGCAGCGACGCCGGCATAACATAGGTTTCATTAAAACATTGTAAATCGCTCTTAAGTTAGTTCTAATTCAACTCTCAGAAAATAAATGATGGTTTTTTTTAATTAAAAGACTTAAAGATTTTCTAATTTATATATGTATGTAAGCGCCGTAATATGATCGACCAATTATGAATGCATTGACCTGCAGCATAAGACTGCAATGCGAACAATTTCGCACGTACATATATACATATATACTACATACATACTATCGCTCTGCCGACACTCTGATCGGCAGAACTCTTATATATACTCTATGTATTTATTCTAAGACATATATTGAATATGAAATAAAGATCAAAACATAATTAACCACAAACAAGAGCTGAAGCTCATGCATTCTCAATGCTAGAAAGAACTCATTACATTCTCATTACATGGCGACCATGATAAGTGTCACGAAAATGTGACATAATTGAAAACTAAAGTAAACTAAATAATGAACCGTTACTCTCGTGAGCCCGAAAAACACTAAAATAAATAAAAACAAGTAACTAGTCGAGACGGCTCGACTACGAGATACCTTGAACCCTGCAAAAAAACTAATTTCTTCTTTACACACGTGTAAGTGCGCTCTGCTAACTACGCAGTTGCTGCCGTGACATCCAAATATGTGTATTTGCCAAATTTCATGTCTCTAGTATTTGAAATGCGTTTTTGCATATTGGAGGCGAGGAGAGCGTAGCATCCATAATCTGCAAATTACATAATCTGCGTATCCATAATATCTATCTAAATATATACATTTGAAGTCTCTAGCTCAAACTGTGTAGAAGTTATGACCATAAAACATAAAATATGTAAACGAATCTCCGATTTTTATCGATAATTTGGAAATGAAATGAGTTATCGAAAAAACAAAATAAATTCGTTTTCCGTAACTAACATACGCGTATTCATGCTCGAAGTTCATACGGACGGACGGACATACGGACATACGGCTCAATCAACTTATTTTTTTGTGCTGATCAAAAATATATGTATATACTTTGTGGGGTCTGCGACGTCTCCTTCTGGCTGTTACATACATTTTCACAAACCCATTATACCCTGAATTCCGATTTCCAATGGGTTCAGGGTATAAAAAGAATGTTCCATTTGGATAGACAGAGGAATGCGAAAAAGCATTCTAATGTCGAAAAGATAATTTCGTGGCAGACACCCTGTCAAGGATAACAATATCCGACCTAATTGACATGAATGGAATAGTCTTGAAAGTCACTACCAGGAACCAAAGTAGACAGAACAATTTCTGCGCAAAAAATAAACAAGAACTATTGCCAAGGCAAAGTCTTGAAAAAGCTTCTAAGCCCAACGTATACGAAGTCATCACAAATGAAGAGGTACGGAAAGAAGTAACCTTGCGAATAACAGATTCCACATGTTTAATGAAACTTGGAAAAAAAAAAGTTTTAGCAAGAATTGAAGTTAGCGATTTATACTCTAAAGGGATTCTCGAATGAAGTCAGTTTTTCCAAAGGCTTGATTGGCAAGCCGGTGTATCTAAAATCAGCCAACTTAAAGTGGCACCGAGCGAAAAGATCTATGAATTAGTTTCAATAGATACTTGTAAAAATATGTATGGTCAATAAAATATTAAAATTATAAGGAGTAGCGCTACACAAGCCGGTGACCTTCATCCAATACGATGAAGAAAAATAAGCAATTATAGAGAGAACTCGCAGAACATTTAATGAATATGTAATGTTTGGATACAATATTTCAAGTATTGTTTCAACACAACACCATCAGCAACGCATGAATATTATCCATATGAACTCATTACATTCTCATTACAGTTCGCTCGAATTTTGTTCCGACGATCCTCTACAGAAGTCTACAGACGAAATACTTTACGGGCAACATGTAAGGACCACAGAAATTTTGTCCTTGGACAATGTACTAGAGTTTATTGAGCAAATATATAACACTATAGACTCAGTGCAGAAAGGTACTGCCCATAAGTCTTTGGAAGCAAAAAAGACCAACTACAAAAGATGCCAATTTTGTGAATGGATAACCTCGAAGTAGTCAAATGTCAAAAGTTCAGAGCTGAGCCGGTAAAAATATGCAAAGAGTTTGTCACTAAAATCGTTGAGAGCCCTCATTGATGGAGGCTCACAAAAAACGTGAATATCAGAAGAAGCTACACTACAACTAAAGCTGCGTCGTATCAAACGTTACGTAGAAGCTCAAGCGATTTAACAAAATGTTGAAGTTCTGAAGAACAGATGAAGAAGGCCGGCTAGTAGTCTCCATACTTTTTCGAAAAGAACTTCGAGTTAGGAAACTCGCGAAAGCAGGCTATGGCAAGATTACTACAAATGGAAAACAAATTCAAGAAGCATCCGCAAATCTTCACGGAGTATAGTTCCTTCATGAACCAATATTTGAAGCTAGGTCACATGGAACCAGTAGACACAAACGGCCAAGGCAAATATTACATGCAATCCAATACTGCCAAAGGAACAACAAACTGATAAGAACAATCAAAGACGATTTCTAAATGGATGATCTCATCACGGGTGGTGACCCAATTAACGACTGTATCAATACTCACACAGCACTCTTAAATATGGAAAATGCTAGCATTCATCTAAGGAAATGGGTAGTAAACGATGACAGGATCATTACTGGTATTAAAGATGGTATAAAGATTTCAACCGAAAAAATAATATTGAACGAGGATGAATCACTAAAAACTCTTAGTCTACAATGGGACCCCAACAACGATATCTTCACATTTATTGTCGATTACTCAATTGGTAAGAGTATTCGATCCACTGGGACGGCTGACACCAGTTACACTACAAAGTAAATGTTTTATACAAGAGCTGTGGAAACTGCCGCTAACCTGGCACATAAGGCTGGACCCTAGTCCGGTAAATTATTACCAAGAATTCGTGAGCGCATTACCAGAACTAGAGGAAATCTGTAAAAATAAATACTGATGTAATAGAACTACACGGATTTTGCGATGCATCAGAAAGGCCAAAATCACTTTGCAAGCAGCAAAAAAAAAGTGATAATAATGATAAATAAAAACAAGTAAGAAAGCTGTAGTCGAGACTGCTCGACTACGAAATCCCCTGAGCCCTTCTTCGAACGATTCATATTCCAAGAATGCTTCGTTTCGATTCTTCACGCGTAAGAAACTATACATCCAAAACCACGCGCACACATAGACGCTGATCTACGCTTGTAGGCATGTACATACATATGTGTGTATGCATGTGTGTAAGCATTGCAAGCGTCTTGCTGTCTCGTTGGTTTGCTGCTGCGTCGCATGGGTTTTGATGAGAAAACTTTGATGATCAATAATTCTGTTTCTAGATGGACAATCGTATTGATATCTTCAGATTATGATTATGATATTCATATCTATATGCTAAACCAAACTGCATGTTTCTAGTAATTGAAATGCATTTTTTTCACATTTGGGGGTGGTGGGGTGAAGTGGGGAACGGAATCCAAAATCTGACAAAAACCGAAATTGGACTCTAACTCTAAAAATGAATTAGCTAGAATTTTATAACTGGTTCCCGATAAATTCGTTTATCGATAACTTTGCAAATATACAAGTTATTGGATTTTTAAAACAAACTCGTACTTCGCGTGCAATATACGGACCCGACACAAAAAGAATGAACTCTTCTAGCTTTTGTATCTTCGGAAATCGACGCGTTCAAAGATCAAGAATATATATACTTTATGGTGCCTTCTGCCTGTTACATACATTTAACAAAACCATTATACCCTGATTTCCCATTTTCAATGGGCTCTGGGTATAAAAATATAATACCAAAACAAGTAAGAACGTTGCAGTTAGGCGCAACTAACAGCGATATACTTTGTTCCCATAGGTGCATCTTATTTATTTAATAAACATTTAATTAACGAAATATTTCGGCAATTAGCAAACGTA
This sequence comes from Drosophila antonietae, assembly GCA_030914385.1. Lineage (NCBI taxonomy): Eukaryota > Metazoa > Arthropoda > Insecta > Diptera > Drosophilidae > Drosophila > Drosophila antonietae. The sequence continues at coordinate 9,215 of JAUESO010000598.1, read as the reverse complement.
CATGGCAAGCAACAAACGTTACCCTACACATTCATACAGATTTACACATGTACACACTATACGAGTATACACAATTTTCTATGTATACATACAAAAGTTTGCATGCCAGAATATTCTAAGAATTGTGACTGAATTGGGAATTTTTCGATAGTTACTTTAGTTTTGTCAGAGACGCTCTAGCAATGCCTTATTTGGTTTTAGTTAACACAGATAATATTAGGTCAGTGGCGCTGATGGTAAGCGCTATGCAAGCTATACTTGGGTGCGTGGGTTCGAATCCCGCAAAGAACTTTTTTTTTTCAAAAATTATTATTTTTTAATTTTTTTTATATTTGTATATTTATTATAAAATGCTTGCTGCCAATTGATAATAATTTATAAACATACGCATATGAATTGTGCATTTAAGCTAAAACTAAAACAACTTTTCCGATTTGCCACGCTACTTGCTTGGCAAGCAGTTTTTCTATGCATGCATATATGTATGTGTTGGAACTAAATTGATTTGGTCCATAATAGCGTACTTAGCGAAGCGAGTTTCGGTGCTTATGCTTTCACGTTTCTCTCTAAACTGCCTAACAATGCTAGTGTTATTCTTCTGCATAGCTCCGAACCACACTCGACGACAGCGTTGTAGCGCTGTCGTCTCGCTAAAACGGTACTTCTTAAAGAGACAAAATGCAAAGAACCAATCAGAGCGCAATTAGCGACTGATGCAACATTACTAATATGATGAAATTAGGAATTCTGGTGAACACCACATCAACACACACACACACACAGTGTGTGCATACAGTTTGCTTTGACATACATGTATGTAGGATTCTGGTGTAAATCAGAATATCCATACACACATACACACAGCCACACACAGCGCATACACGCAGTACGCAGCAACAATCACATACAGTGCGCTCCGACATATGTATGTATATACACAGATGTTTGTATTTGTGTATACACATCCAAGTGTGTATACATATTGCAAGAAGTGCGATTGTATTGTTTTGTTTTGTCACAAGCTGCTGATCAGCTGTGAATTTATTTAGGTTTAGCTAACGATTACATGTTGTTTTCAAAAGACCTAGGTTCGAATCCCGCTGGAAACTTTTTATTTATTAATCGAAAACTTAAAATTAATATTATTATATTTATGTTAAAATGCTTTTTGTCATCTTAGGAATTGCTACTAAGCTATTATATGCATGAATTATGCAGTTGGCCACAACAAACTTCTTTGCCGATTTGCCACGCCCCCAGTGGTCGTAGACGCATAATTTTTAGCCAGTTCTTAGAAAGGGCCGAGGCTAACATGCCTGCAAAATTTGGTTGCTTACATTACCACGGCCCCAAAGAGGCTGAAAAATTATTTTTGGGGTATCGATAGAGGAGAACATTAGTAACTCAACCATCAAATTTTCAAGCTTCTAGCTCTAAAACTGTAGGAGATATAAACTTTTGCGGCTTACCACGCCCCTGTGAAAAATCACTATATATTCAGGTCCGATTTGCCACGCCCCCAATGGGCGTAGACATATAACTTTTTGATCGATCTTCTTAGAATCATAACATTAACTCATATGCAAAATTCAGCGTTCTAGCTTTAACGGTGTAGAAGATACGTATTTCCCGATTTGCCACGCCCCCAATGGGCGTAGATATATCCGCCATAGCTTTTTGAACTTGGGTTGTCACCCCGAGTATACGTTTCAAATTGCAACTCTCTAGCTCATCATCTAGTATGATAACTTAACTATGGGCGGAAGAGTTTTCCGATTTGCCATAGCGCCGAAAAATATTGCGTTCATACGGACAGACGGACAGACGGACGGACAGCAAGACGGACATTGCACAAACCCAATATACTTTTTCCCCTTCGGGAACAAAGTATAATTAGAGCGCTGTGCAGCTTACATATTAAGCAAACTATTAACAAAAGTACAATCAATAATAGGAACCCAAGCATGGTTCACAAATTACGCTAGCTTGGCAACGCTAGCAGGCAACGCTCATAAAGAAACTCTACATGGCGGACTGAAGCTAATGAGAAACATTGTTGGAATCCTTGATTTTTTGATTGCGAAACTCATTGAAATGGGAAATTTACCAGTGTATCGCGTAACTGGCGATTACCCGTTCCAAAACACTGGCATTGACTTTCCAAATCCGGTGCTCCAAAGGAAGAGGCCAGAAAGCGTACAAGGATACATATGCCCATTATCATCAGATAAGTTCTTAGAGGCTCTACGACGATTTCTTACAAGGCGAGGAAAGAGTGAGAACATATATTCAGACAACGGTACAAATTTCGTAGGGGCCGCTAGACTATTAGACAAGGATCTGGCCACCGCTTTAACAGGAAACAGCAGTATCGCACCACTGCTGGAAAAAGAAGGCATCCATCCAGTGGCCTTTTATCTCGCCGGCAAGCCCCCATCATTCAGGATTATTATAGGAAGCTGCAGTAAAGTCTGTAAAAGAACCATAATTTTTGGCCAGTTAATCACAGAATATTTTTCGATATGCCACGATAGAGGTCATCAGGAACTGTACCCTTACATTTTTCGTGGGTTGCCATGCCCCGAACCAATGCTAGGCCATTATGGCCCGTTGGTCTTCTGCATTTAATAGAAGGTATAATGATTAAATAAGAAATCCTTGAAAGGAAATTATTTTCGCCAAGGATATAGGTACAACTGTTAAGAAATGGATGGGAAATCAAAATTTTCAAATGGGGTGACCAACAAAGAGTTGCAACCTCATTCCTATTAAAAATCATTGGCCAATCGTGAAATGATGGGTGGGACAGGACGATGCAGCCCCAACATACATGGATGGCCTATGAGATCGGGTAACGGAATCCGAAAGAATTCCGACACACATTTTTCAAAATTTGATGGATAGCATGTTAAAAAGATTAAATCAAGTTATTTTTAGATAGGAAAATATATTAACAAGTAAGAAGGCTCTAGTCAAGCCACGGCATCAACTGCGCGGTTAGCAGAGCGCACGCTCATACGTTCGTAAGGAAGAGTATTAGTTTGTATACCCTGAGCCCATTGAAAATGGGGAAATCAGGGTATAATAGTTTTGTTAAAAGTATGTAACAGGCAGAAGGATGCGTGGCAGACCCCATAAAGTATATATGTATATTCTTCGAAGATATAACAGCTAGAGGCTTCTCTCTTTTTGTGTTAGGTTCGTATATTGCACGCGCAGTACGAGTTCGTTTCAGATCGTTCAGTTATCGATAAAAACAATTACCTACAATCGGTTATAAAATTATAGATATCAATGTCATGCCCGTGACATTGCCCGTGACAGAGCAAGCGGGACAGCGAAAGAGCAAATAGAATATAGTAAGACTTCGTATGAGATTCGAGCGCCCGAAGCACATAGCAAATATATTTATACTGATCGACTATTAAAGTAATGAATCCGAAGAAATATATGTTGATTAGGACCTGAAGTATACTTCTGATGTCCCATGTACATGTTTTGATTGATTAGTGATTCTGATTAGCAAAGTAAATATTATTAATTGCGTTTATATATTTTATCCATTGAAAGTACTTACCTACAGGCCAATTATCGAAAACAGTTTGAGCAATGTCCCCAGCTGAATCAGTTGCATTAAAAACAAATTCTTTTGTTTTTCCGCTTACCAAAATTAAACGCAAGTTGATCTGTAAGAAAAAACAACTATGAACATTGAAGACATACTAAGTGGCATAGGCTTGGTTTTATCCGAATTTTTCAAATCATTATACCCTGAACCCATTGAAAATGGGATATCAGGGTATAATGGCTTTGTTAAATGTATGTAACAGGCAGGAGGAGGCGTGGCAGACCCCATAAGGTATATATATTATTGATCAGGGTCCGTCTGTCCGGCCGTCTGTCCGTCCATCCGTATGAACGTCGAGATTTCGGAAACTTCAAAAGCTAGAGAGTTGAAATTTCACATGAACACTCGTATGTTAGTTACGCAGTACGAGTTTATTTTGTTTTTTTTTTTTTCGATAACTCATCCCATTTCCAAATGATCGATAAAAAATCAAAAATTCGTTTACATTTTTTTGGTTTTTTCTTCTACACCGTTCAAATTTATTTATTTAGATAGATATTATGGATACGCAGATTATGTACTTTTCAGTACTTGCCACGCCCACTTCGCCACCAATTTGAAAAAAAAAACGTATTTCAAATACTAGAGACTTTTTTGGCACATAGATACATTTAGAATTAGAAAAGCTGTGTCTTTTCTTAACCATCTGATTTAGGTGAAGTAGCATGAAAAGAATGTAGGAAGAATATCCTAATCGCCGATTGCGAACCAGTAGGAGAACTGGAGTGGGCGTTATGCTATTAATACTGTTAATAGCATAGCATGACGACGTGAGGGAGGAGCAGGTCTTGTTAATGAAATCTGACATTAAAACTTAGCTAAATTGAACTTTTTATACCCTGAAGGACACAGAAGGAGACATCGCAGACACCATAAAATATATATACTTATATTCTTGATAAGCCACAAAGCAAGTAAGAACGTTGCACTTGGGTGCAACTAACTGCGTGATACTCCGTTCCTGTAAGTGCATTTTACTTATTTAACAAACGACATATTTGGGCAATTGGCGTTTTTCCAATACATACACATTAGAGGTGCCAAACTATCGATAGTGGGCGACATCGATTGTGGACGATAGTGATTTTTCAGTCCCAATAAAAAAAACAGTGATTGAAAAATCATTGAAATTTGTAAGAAAAAACAAATAATTTCAATTTTATTTTAATTCATAAGGAACACTTTAAAACAACTATATATTTTGGGCGACATCGATTGTGGACGATAGTGATTTTTCAGTCCCAATAAAAAAAAACAGTGATTGAAAAATCATTGAAATTTGTAAGAAAAAACAAATAATTTCAATTTTATTTTAATTCATAAGGAACACTTTAAAACAACTATATATTTTCGCAAGTGTGAGTGATTTACATTTGGAAAAAAAGAGTAAGAGTACAGGCTATGGGTCTCTTCTGGCAAAATATTGAACATATAAGTTCAAGGAACATTGCTTACATGTTATAAAATTACATTTTAAGGGAAAAGCTAAAAATACAAAAGCCTTATAAAAGACTTAGAAGCTAAAACTTTAAAACTATAATATGATTTATTTATTATAGCGAAAGATTTTTGTTTAAAAACAACAAAACGTTCACATTTTCTATCGTCTGACTATCGTCCAACTTAACCATCGATAGTTCAGTAGCTCGATAGGGCCCTACCATCGATGGTGACGATAGCGCCATCGATAGTTTGGCACCTCTAATACATATGTACAGTGCACTGCAGTGGGCAAAAAAAGTTTAAGTAAACTGCATAAATTAGTATTATTTCTATTAGTACCCTCAAAAAGAAAAAACGAAATAGTGGAAAGCAGTATTTGATTTTCGCCACACTTTGAGCTCCATCCGACCAAAAAATGTTAAATTTGGACTCCCAAAAGGAATCCGGCTCGTTTAGGTACTCTTGAGCGAATTCTAGTCCCTTTTTCTTATTGACCTCAGAAATCAACGGTTTTTCTTCGAGGGGTTCATGCGTTGTACCATACCTTGTGCAGCACATTTCGCACGGATTATGGATGAACTCTAACTCCAGCGTTGGGAAATAGTTCCTCCTGTATTTTGGGTGCCGACTTTTTTTGGATCGCTCCTTACTGTGCTGAGAATTCGTCGCTTATCTCTGACACTCAATTTTGAAGACCGACCCGATCTGGGCTGAATCTCAAGGCTAGCTGTTTCCCCGTACGATTTTAATGTTGATTGAACACTAGTGGGTGGTCGGACAATCACTCTGTCAATTTCTGTCAATTTCAGATACACCTTTACCTTCTAAGTATACCTTTACTTAAACTTTTTTGGCATGCCTCTACTTAAACTTTTTTTTGCCCACTGTATGTACATATTTACATATGTATGTTCACACTATACGACTATGCACACTGTCGTGCGCGCACTAAGCGATTTTGTATGCAAGCATACAAAAGTTATATATTATTTAATGAAATGCGATTGAATTGTGTATTTTCGATCATTACTTTAGTTTTGTCAGAAGTCGCCCTAGCAGTGCCTTATTTGGTTAGTTAACGAAATTCAGCATAGGGCGGTGCTTGTGGTAAGTGCTATGCAAGCTGCACTATGGTGCGTGGGATCGATTCGCGCAGAAAACATTTTTTTTTTATCGAAAATTTATAACTTTTTAATTTAATTTATAATTGTATATTTATTATAAAATTCTTGCAGCCAGCTTAGCAATTGATCATACGCTATTTATAAACATACGAATATGAATTGAAAAATGCTTTCTTTCATCTTAGCAATTATTACTAAGATATTTCCAGTTGGCCACTACAAACTTCTTTGCCGGTTTGTCACACCCCCAGTGGGCGTAGACGAAGAATTTTTGACCAGTTCTTAGAAAGAGCCAAAGCTAGCTTAACTGCAAAATTTGGTTGTTTACACTCCAAAAATGCGAAAAATACCCTGTATTTTTCGCATTGCCATGCCCCCAAAAGGTTATGTTCATCGATAGCGGAGGACATTATAAATGTATACATGATAAATTTCAAGTCTCTAGTGTCAATATTCAATAGCGTTCAAAATATAGCACAATTTGAAAAGCCACTATATGTTCAGGTCCGATTTGCCACGCCCCCAATGGGCATAGATATATCCGCATTAGCTTTTTGAACTACGGTTGTCGGTATACATTCCAAATTGTAGCTCTCTAGTTCATTAACTAGTATGCATACGGCCGCATGCATTTTCCGATTTGCCACGCCACTAGTAGCTGGATCGTGAAAATTTTATAGTTTATAATTCGGGAACATAATTGAGTATATGGTCCAAATGTCAAGTCTCTAGCTCTAATAGCGCCGAAAATTATTGCATTCATACGGACATTACATCCACTATACTCGTTTTCCCTTTCGGAACACAGAATAAAAATAAGTTGATATAGCCCTATCTGTCTGTCCGTCCATCGGTCCGTATGAACTTCGAGATTTCGAAAACTACAAAAGCTAGAGAGCTGAAATTTCACATGACTACTCGTATGTTAGTTATGAAGTACGAGTTTTTTTTTTCTATAACTCATCCGATTTCCAAATTATCGATAACAAATCGAAAATTCGTTTCCTATTTTTACTTTTTTTAACATAACTTCTGCACCGTTTGAGCTAGACTTCAAATTTGTATATTTAGATAGATATTATGGATACAAAGATTCTGTATTTCAGATTTTTGATGCCACGCCTCCTTCTCCACCAATTTGAAGAAAAAAAACCTATTTAAAATACTAGAGAAATGCTATTTGACACATTTGAATGCTATTATATTCCGAAAACTTAATTAAGATCGCCCATCTAGAAATGGAGTTATAAGTGTCCAAAGTGTAGCCGAATCCATCCCAAGCCATGTCAGCAACTGCGCAGTTAGCAGAGAGTGCGCTTATACGTGCGTAAAGGAGAAGAGTATTAGTTTTTTTTTTTGCAGGGTTCAGAGTATCTCGTAGTCGGTCAGTCTCGACTAGAGCCTTCTTACTTGTTTCATTTCGATTCACGTGTATTTTATAAAATTTTGACTTGTATTTTGATCACCAGATCAAAATTTAGCAAATATAAAAATCAATTGCATACATATTTCGACAACATATTTACGAAATTAATATACTATGAAATTATTTTCAAATTAATATCTTTTTAAGTTTTGGTGGACAAGTAATTGCTTATTTCTATAAGGCCAATTATAACTAATGTAAACGAGCATATTCAAGTGTAGCGAGTGTTTTTCGTATTAATACATACATATATAATATTTTTGCAATTATTTTGCATCACTCACTCACAGACTGGAAAAAATCGGGTGTTGATATTTAAATTAAATTGCTTATTTTTAGTATTCAGTCTACATCATCGACAAATGAATATAGTCTATTGTTTCTCGATATATTAGCTAATATTACACTTACTTTATCTGATGGTATTGTTCGTGGCATTTTATTTGTAAGCAATGGAGCGAAATTGGTTTTTGTGGTAATACATGAGGTTGACATTGGTCTTTCCAATGGAACTGTTTCTTTAGAGGAACACTTGAGTTCCCGTACTGCCATATCTATTTCATTATTACAACGGGAATTAGATCCTTGTCTTTGCAGAACATAATGATGCTGTGGTTGATGGGAGGATGTATTTGTTGGAGGGGTCTTACTACATGTAGCTTTTGGCGGCAGGTACGAGGGAGCAGTTAGATTCATTGTGCCAATAGAAGTGCTCATGTCGACTTTATTAACGCAAAATTAGCCGGTTGTAGATAATTTATTTTGGTTGTTAAATGGCATTTGATGCTGCTGATTACTAATAGTGGTAACAATCGCAATCGTAGTAGTTAGCATATTATGTGTTTCATAATCCACTCTTAAAGATGGCGTTGCAGAAAATCTATGTCAAATAAAATAGGGAAAACACAGCGTATGAAAGAAATAACAATAATTAATAATTAATTACACAAAACTTACAAATAATTGATTGTATATATTTTTTTAAATTTCTGTCTGCAAATATATTTACTCTAAAACCAGTATTATATTTGTGTAGTGCACTCAGTTTATTTCTCACGTACATAGTCAATGTACACATGTACATGCACATAGATATGTATGTACATACATATGTACATATATCATTTTATTGACTTACTTAGCTGTAAACTAAAGTTGAATAATATTTTAATAATTTAATTAATCCAAATTAAAATTCTTAACACTTCACTAAATGAATAATTATGCACCAAATTATAGTGGTACTTCAGAAGTTCAGAAATATGCAAGATTCGCACAATATTATTTTTACAATAATTTTCCACGTGAAAAGTTTGAAAGTAGACGCTGTTCACTAGCACTGATATCATTTTATCTACAATTGATTTTATTATTTTGATTGTGTACGTTTACGTAGATTTATTTACGAAACATGCATACAAAGATATAAATTAATGGACGCGCTCACTCATATAAATTATTGTGTTCACTGTTTTTCACAAAGAATTTTTGTTTGATTATTACAAAATTCTGTATTTACATATACATCTACGTAAAATGAAAAATTTACATTAATTGATAAAGAAATAAATTACAGACTTAATTCACAGTAGAA